>VUQS01019913.1:51288-63586 GCA_015108495.1 Heterochromis multidens
CACATAAGAGTGACCTAAAAGAGATATTTACTTGCAGTAATCCTGATACCAAGTTATGTAAATATAGTGGAAACAGCTATGAACATTTTGTTTAAACACTCCGAACAATAAAATTCGACACATCATCTTTTTAATGTCTATGTTGTTTTCACAATCTGACTTAAAAGCACATGTGTACAAGGCAGAACGACTTTCCGGGGCATGCAACCAGTGGAGCACATGAATGCAAGGTTACTTTTCCCACCTTTTGCCCCAAATGGTATCACCTATGTACAATAATCAAATCAGTATATGTACTCCCATGCTTCCCTTTGCTCCCTACCATACTGCCTTTGTACTTCACACAATCAAGCTTTGTAGACATTTGCTTGTGGTTTCCTTGTATTTTCTTGATCTTTGTTTTAGCTTTGTCTTTGTGTATTTTTCCTACAGAGTTCCCTGTTTCATATCATTCTGCTTGTGTATGACTTTTGCCTGATTTCTGGATTTTTACCTTTTGCCTGCTCTTCGCATGGATTCCTTGCTATGCCAGCTGTCAACCTACATATGACTTCAGGCTGTTGATTAAATATTTGAATTCTGGACAAGCCAAAACTTGCCTCTGATGTCCTGCTTTAAGATGCTCACCTCTTCTTGCAACTATTATAGTAATAATCTTGGTAACAAAATTACAACCAAACACTTTAAATCAACACAAACATTTTAAGAAAATAAATAAACTAAAGTTGAATGAAATTAAAGCAGTGCGAATTAAGTAGTTTGTATTAATCTGAAGATTCAAGTGTGAGAGCTCTACGTGACATTTACTGATGATAGTCCACAACTTTCCCTGCAGGTGCAGCAGCTGTAAGCTCAGTTTACCAAAGTGCTGAACCATGGAGGGCCACTGACCTGTATGGCTGCGGATGTGGACCCTTAGCGTGCCATTGCTGGCGAACTTTTGCCCGCAGTATGGGCAGATCTTCTCCTTCTCCCCTGTGTGTGTCTGGAAGAGAAAAGATAAAGGAGACATATAGTAGATGTTTTTTATACTGTATCTTAAAAAACACCCATTCATCCAAACATAATCAGATTTTAGTGCTTTTACATTTTGTAAAAGCAACTCCAGAACTATTTGACTGGGCCCAGAATAAACAAACACTCCAGCCCCCATAATGCAACATTAGGTAGTGGGAGACTCAGTGAATGGAGATGCACATGTTCACATGACAGTTGATTCTGTGAGCTTGCTGGATCAAAGAATACAGACGATACAGATCTGCCAGAGTCCAAAACCCAAGAGACCTTTTCTTCTCCCTCTCCTTCCTCTCCTTTCACCTCCCAGCTGTCCACAGTGCTGAGTTCCATGGACCCATAAGGGCCGCACATGCAAACAGAGAAGAAGAACATGTGGCAAGAGTGCACTACCTCCTCTACCTTTCCCCACCCCACCCCCTCACTTCACTCCTTGCTGAAAAGTACACTCTAAATTCCTCCTCCTGGCCTGTTGTAAATTCCCGAGAATAATCGTGAGTATGAAAGGCTCAAACTCAGAGCGACAGTTTCAACAGCAGTACAACAATACAGGAACACCTCCTCTCTGGCCCCCATCCTTTCCTCCGTCACCCCACTGTGTCCCTCTGACACCTCTGGTGTTTCGTTACAAAGGCTCCATCCACACTCAACACACACACACACACATGCTCATTCACGCACAAACAAATCCATTTATATGAACACGTGCATCCCAGATGGAGCAATGTTGCATTATTTAGTACAAACAGAGAAAACATCCCTCGTATTCTACCTTTACAAACAAACAGCCAGCGATGACGTCTGCAATTTCACATGGGAACATCGCGTCTCAAATCACAAATGTGGAATTCACTGGGGGTTGTACACTGTTATCAAAGGTTCTTTTTATATGAAAATGATTTTTATGTCTGTAACTACTCAGAGTAACCCAGCAATTTTCATTCATCTGTGCATTCCTCCAGCACGGCACTGATAGAGACAAGACTTGTACAACATGCAAAACACACAATGCATGCACATACATGCTTACACACACACACACTCATTTTATATGCATTTACTGTATTACAAGAAAGATCCATGAATATCTCCGACCTGCTCAGCCAGATATGTCTTGAGTCACCCTTCATTTATTTTATATTTTGCTAAGAAATACGTGCAGCGATTTATTGAAACATATGTAAATATCAATGGAAATACAGTAAATAAGGAAAAAACAGAGTTTGTGCAATTCCAACGAGCTTCAAAGTCAATCTTTGGTATGACCACCTTTATTCTACAACATAGCCTGAGCTCTCTTAGGTAGTTTTCTTGTAATTTCTTTAAGTAGTCTTCAGGAATGGTTCTCCAGGCTTCTTGAAGGACATTCAAAGCTCTTTTTTAGATTTAGGCAGCTTTTTGTTCCATTCTCTGTCAAGATGATCCCACACTGCTCAAATAATGTTAAGGTCTGGGCTTTGGGGAGCCCAATCCATGACTGATAGTGTTCTATTGCGTGTTTTTCTATCCAGGTATGCTTTTACTGCATTGCCAGTGTTTTTTGGGATCACTGTCATACTGAAAAATGAAGCCATTGCCAGATGCTTTCCTGGTGGTATTGCATAGTGGATCAAAATCTGATGGTAATTTTCTGGAATTTTGACAAGATCCCCAACACCACCTACTGAAATGCAGCCTCAAAACATTTTTTCCTATTTCTTAAGGACATGACTTTCAGATACTTTAGTTTTTTTAAGACTGCCACTTCTTCTTTTATCCTCCACTTGTCCAATTTCCTCAAATTTTTAAGGACACACTGCATAGAATGCCGAGATATGCCATGTTTGTTGGTTAATAGCTTTTTGAGGATCACCTTGTTGATGCAAAAATACTATTTTATGTCTGTCAAACTGTGTTATCTTTGGCATTTTTCATAGATTCAACTAAAGAAATGGGAAAATGTGTTTGATGTGTTTTTGCAACAGGCTGTTAGTAACAAAGTTGCTAAAGATAAAATTTAAAATTGGTTCTTTGCTACATTGTCTGTTACGTGTAGACATAACACTGGTTCATTCCTTGAGTTAGGTGCCTTTTTTATGCTTGAGTGATTCATAGGTCAGTGTTAAATGGTTTAACAAACATTCCTCTGAAAATTGTCAGGTACCGGACTGAAAAAAGCCTGGAGAACTATTGCTCAAGACAACATTAAAACTTACAAGAACGTCTGGCTCCTATATATATAAAATGAACCTCAAGTTCATGCCTTTCATCCTTTCAGTTTGGCTTGAACAAGAACAGAAAAAAAGTTTGTTTCAGCAAATCATTCAGTGACATTTTCAACCTTGAAATCTTTTTTTTTCCTCCTCCTTGTAATATAAAATCCTGGTTCAGGTGAGACGACTGCATTTGCCAAACAAAATGTTTCCATAACGACCACTGGGCCTACTAAATAAACTCAGATTAACCCTCTAGGGTCTCTCAAGCACTCAACTGATACTTTTGTTTGTTACCTGACACTTTTGCCTACAAGTGTAGAAGAAACCAAACACACACACACACACACACACACACACAGAGGTGTTTTTTTTTTAACTATTTATGATATTCAGTTGAACTACAGCAGTGCATAAATAAATAGATAAATAAATAGATAAATAAAAATTTGAATCTAGTGAGTAGGGATGTAGTGACTTAGAAATTAAAGGGCACTGCCAACAAGTGGTTGTATTTTTTTTTGTCTGTTTTTGTTTATTTACCTTGGTTTCCAAGGGAACAAAAAATCTTCATTACAAAAGATAACTGAAGCGCGTTAAAGTCGTTCAGCTCTTCATCTTTGAATATTTAGCGAAACTGATGTGACACAACAGATAAACACTGTCCATTTCCACTGGTAAATGTTATCTTATTTGCCATTACGAGCTGATAATGATGTTCGGCTGATATATCAGTGTATATCTAACAGAAAGATTTGAAGCAGCTACCAGATGACAACAGTGGACAAAAACCCATGTTCAAAAATACTCAAGTAGGGTGTGGCATTTACCTTTTATGCCAAATTCTGACCCTACTGTGCAAATGTTGCATCAGAAATTGAGACTCATCAGACCAGGGAACAATTTTGGTGAGCCTGTGTATATTGTAGCCTCAGTTTCCTGTTCTTAACCCGAAGGAGTGGCAACCGGTGTTGTCTTCAGCTGCTGTAGCCCATCTGCTTTAAGGTTCGACGAGAGTGCATCCAGAGATGCTCTTCCGCATACTTTAGTTGTAACCACTGGTTATTTGACCTACTGTTCTCTGTATTACTGTAGGGTCTTTAGCTTACAATATAAATTTGTGTGTTTTTAAGTTAACAATTTATTATTATTCTTTTTTTAAAACTTCAAAAACCACCGACTGAATAACAGTAATTGAAAAAATCTGTTGTAATTAATCTGCAGCTGCAGCCCTGTATAAGAGCCTCATGAGTTTGGTAGTTAAAAAAGGGAAGCAGGCTCTTACTGTGATCTTAAGAAATCTGGCTCATATGTTTCATGAGGTTAAAAAAAGATTCTTATCCTTCACCATATATTTTTGATTTTCATCATATGTTCTGAATTGTGTGTAGAGCTCCAGTTAGAACATGGCTGTGATAATTATTTGTGATCATTTGTGAAGCCAGGTTTGCTCAGACAAACAGTTGCATAGTATCAAAGTTCATATTAAAAACAATTTCAACAATGATGTGGCCAAAAGTGGGGTTATTCCACATATGTAAACACAGTCAGTGAGTTGTCATCTCCTCAACAACCTGACTTTGATCAACGCCAGATTTCCCAGCAGCCTCCAGACACCCTGAGCACTGAGACAGTTCAACATGCCTGTCTTCAGCCCTACTGTTCTGAGACAACCTCCAAGACATTTTCTTTTGCTGTGTGCCAAGAAACTGTTTGGTTTCAATCTTGATCCATAACTACACCGGACATTGTCAGATTTAGGGCTCACAATCTGCAGCGAGATCTGTTTGGGGTTCTGAAACCCTGCGGAGCTAATGGACTAACTGCCATTTCTAATCAACATATGAACTGATTTCCAAGCATGCATGGGCAGCAACGGTCAAGATTGATGTTTCCAACAGATTCGATAGTCTGAAATATTAGTAGAGTTAGATACATCACTCTCGTGAGGCAAAGAGGAAGACTGAATGTGAAACAATGGAAATATTTTGTTAAACTAGATGGTCAGGATGCCATTGATTTCACCATAAATTTAGTTTGATAACGGAAAATTGATGATGGAAAATCAGCTTTAAACTGCAATTTAGCAAAATTCTTCCATTACTTCAACTTTTATCTCAAAATGGCATATAATCTTAGTAACTGTCTAAATATAACTTTGCAAAGTTTCACAAGTTATTTTCTAACTGTTATGTCTGTGCACATTTCAAATAAATACAACTACAATTGTGTTTGAACTCAATTTCAGGACAAAGCCCCAGCAGACGTGCAATCACTGCTTATGATTGAGGTCGTCTGGCTCCAGCTCTTTTCACTCACCTTCTTGTGGCTCTTGAGGACAGAAGGAGTGACAAAAGCCTTCTCACACAGGTCACACTTGTACTTCTTGTGGCCATCGTGCACCACCTGGATGTGGACGTTGAGCGTGTCCTTCCTCTTGAAGGTGGCGTCACATTGGTCACACTTGAATGTTCTCTCACCTGCAGCAAGGAAAAGAGGAACATTTGTAAGAGCCATTTCTGCTCAGCTATTGTTAAATGTCTGAACACAGAGTCATCATGCACAACAACAGGGGACCCAATTTCGCGGGGGCTATTGTGTGGGCAGATAACTACAAAGAAAACCCAGACAACGGCCTTTAAAAAGGTCTGGTTCGTCTTTTTTTGTGTATCTGTAGCTGAACACACGCCAAGGTAAACAGTAAAATAAAATACTCTGCCATATGTCTGGCCTGTACGTCAAAAAGTTAAAAAACATGCCCTATTTTATTAATCATTTCCCTGAACAGGCCTAAAACTCCAGACAGACAGACAGCTATAGACAGTTATGTCAGCTGCTGGGAGAGTGAAGCCTGATGTTTTCCTTCACGCCTCGGCTCTCTGCCTCCACACAACAGCTTCTATTGTTCAAGAAAAGATGTTTCAATTATATGGAGATCATTCAATTTTCTACAGAGTAGTTTAGACGGAGGGAGCAAGTGGTTACAAGCTCACATTCATTCTCCTATTGCCAAAGCAGATGATGGTCAGCTCAGTGAAAAGGAACACCAGTGAAAGCTGAGGTTCACTTTGTTTTTTAATTTAGATTGAAACACTCACTTGATAGCAATTAACATCAGCGGCATGCTCGCAAAATGATTCCATTAACACACTGAGCAGGGCTTCAGTCTGATAATAAGGTACTCATGCTCCTACATGAACATGCACGGACTTTAATTTAGACACGCACACACAGGGGTTATGCTGACAGTCTTCAAAAGGGGTCTAAACACGACTTAACTCACATAAAAGCAAGAACCACATGTACTGATTTGTCATGTTGTTTACAAATACACTGCAACTTTTTGCATTTAGACCTACCTTAAAAGTCGTGTACAGAAAAGGGTTAAACAATGTGGGACTTAAGAATTAGGATGAGTTAATGTGAATAAACCAGAAGTTTAAATGGAGCGAAGCCTGTGAGCCAGTTCAGGCAGGTAGCTTCAGTTACACTGTTTCACACACGCTTGCACGCCTCACTCTCCTCACGTCATATGCCAGACACACCCTCCCAATTTGGTGGTCTACATAGGCTGCAAAATTTCATCTCTGCCCTGCATCACTGCTTTCTGTTTTAACCCCTTCATCACCCCAACATCCACCTATAGTGTCTGGGATACTACAAACTCTGATTATATTCTGAAGCTGTAATAGATAAATTCATACCTGAGCTGTAAATTGAAAATACTGAAATATTCTGGCACATTTTCACAATAGTTCTGCAGTTTTGAGCAAAATGTGGGAAAACGGTTTTTACACAAGTGCCTCGTGGACATTCAAATCACAAAATACACTGTGAACTGATCACTCAAAGCACATACCAAGTTGGTCTAGATGGCCACATATCTTTTGTTAAGTTTGTTAAGTTTCACGTCCTGATGCATCCCAGCAAGAAAAGCAGGAAAACATGTCATCAGTGCAGGACTTACCAAGTCTCAAATGACTTGATCTGTCAGTCCAAACAGCTGGAATAGCCTGTACAAACCTAGGCAAACTTCCTGAAACAACTTATCTTTTGTTATCCTTTTTGCTTGACAAAAATCTGCCACTTGACTGGTGAACACAGAGACCATGAGCAAAAGAGTGACGTTGACAGTAACACATATTAGACGCAGGTGTAAACACTTAAGTGTCATGGCTGAGAGCCATGGGCCAATTACTGGAAAGCTCTACTGGTGCTTTAGTTAGCTTTAACCCATAAAGACAGACACATTTATTCAATATTATTTCTGTTCTCTCACCTACAGCACAGTGAAATCACACACCCGATCCTCAAGCCCCACATGCCATCTAGAACTTGATATCTAATACAAGTCCTGATATTATATTGCTTCTTGCTGCCTGACACAGCAGCAGGAAATGCCTTGAGCTTTACAATCTCTTTGTTATCTGGCTCAGTTTGAGGACGACTACTACATCCTGCCAAGGCTCATCTGCAGCTCAACTGTCCAGGGAGAAAGTTTCTGTCAAAGCAGAGCATTCACGAAGGACCAGACAATCAGACAACTGATGTCTTAACAGGGAGACTTTTGATGGGGTTCTAGCGTCTGGAAATATCCACTGGCGTAGGGATGAGACAGCAATAAAAACAATGAAAATGCAGGACTATAGCCCATAAAACTTAGTAGGCTGGTTTTAAAGGGGTAATTTTACTTTAAAATGTGAAAAAATGTGACGAGTTCACAGCTTTAACATCAATGATGCCTATGTATGAGATAATGAGATATCTACTTACAGCTTCTGAGACATTATAAGGAGAAGACATGGTGCTCAAAGAATCCTCAACAGAAAGACTGTGAGACTAGCTGTAAATATGGTGGTTGTCCTGCTGCTGCCCACAATTAGCCAATGAATAGCCAACCAGGAAACGTATGAACCGGTCATATTGTTGTACTCACACAGGAGCAGTTTTCAACAGTTTCAACTGGATAGCGGCAGACTTATCTACTACTTATTACCCCGGATGGCGGGATTCTATGTGAACAGTGTTTGAAGATTCTCACATTAATACTTACTATTGTGGATGAGAAGATGACGCTGTAGAGAGAAGGGGGTGCGGAACAACGCTTTGCACTCCTCACACTGGAAAGGCCTTTCCTCAGAGTGCGTCTGCAAAGAGAATCAAGCAGCATGTTTATAAAGTGTAATGCAAGCCGCCTCCTGCCTCGGCATGGACATCGGGGAGGCTTCTTAAATTGATGCGAGAGGATTGTGCTTAAGGCTCCGTAGCCAATTTAGTTTGTTTACTTGATGAAGACAAGCAGCTTGAGGGGCTTTAGGTTCAAAGTGCTTCTGTTTTTCTGACCCCCTCCCTCAGCACCCGTCTGTCCCCCTACCTATCTATCTGAGTGACAACTCAATCCTAAAAGTAAACACAGGGAACCTCAAGGGTGGAAATGCTCAGAGACCCCACAGATAACAGCAACCAACGAGACCCTGATTTATTACAGCCTCATTAATAATTCTAGCTTTGAACTGACTCTGGCTTTCAAGGAGAATCTCCTCTTTGAAAACAACAATCAGGTCAATACAGTGGTGTAATTAACATAATTACTACATGTACCTAATTACAGAACATATAAATCTAAAGTGGATTTTTACATGTGATACATTTGCTCACCTTCTTGTGATTCTTGTAGACATTGCGGTGTGCAAACTCCTTCCCGCACAGCTTACATTTGTACGGTTTGTCCTCGCTGTGGATGATCTTATGTGCGGTCACCTGGTCCAAACGCTTGAATGATCGACTGCAGATCTCACAGGTGTATGGTCGCTTCTCTGATCAGTGACAGATTAACAGAGATTATTTCTGAGAAGCAAAGAGAATACATAAAGCAAAGAGCTCATCTTGTTATTGCAGCATTATCTTACCTGAGTGTGTGATCATGTGGCGTTTCAGCTGATTTGTAGAAATGAATTTTTTGTCACAAGCGTGGCATTCGAATATTTCATGTATCTACAATACAGGAGCAAAAAACAGAGGGAGAGCTTCTGAAGTTTTGTTCTTGCTGACCACTGTAAAAATTCAGGGGAAAGGAGCTGCAAAAGTTCAAGGATCTCAGTGTGTGATGGTCAACTGAAACTAAATCTTGTCCGCTTTCATTAGACTGATGTCTACAGACAGAAAAGCAATTAAAGTGATGAAAACTTTCAATCCCTTTTCTGCTTCACAGCACAGTTCCAGTAATTGCACATTCAATAGCTCCCCAGCGTACAGCTACAATAGCATATGCTAATGTAACGCAGCTCCTCTTGTCAGCTGCTTCTGCAAAAGCTTGTTCAGCTAAATGATGATAATGGCAGTTTTTAAGCTGCTTTGGAGCGAAATTATCAGTACAGAAAGTTTGATTGCTCTTTTGCAAGAATAATACTAAATGCCCCATTGGCTTTGATTGAAGCTATAAGAACATGTCAGATTTTTGTCAGAAATCTGCTATATTCATAATAACACTTTTAATAGGAATCAATTCTGCATATTATTGGATTTTTACTGTAAAAAAAAAAGTTCATTAATGTAAACCTAATGTGGTTGTGACCTAAAATTATAGAAACATCTTCTGGCTTTCTGATCTCTTCTTTACTTTCAGACAACAGTGTGCAATTAGAAAACGCTTTTACTACGATAAGAGACGTAAAACTGGTACACAGACAGATCCGGAGGCCACACAGGAATATCACACACTCCTATTTTAAAACACCCTGGAGATCTGAAACTGGAGAATACCGATTCATAGACAGGTGAAGTAGGTTAAATGATTCACTGCAGAACTGTGTCACAACTTCCAGGTGACTTTACAACAGTTGTACAGTTTGGAAGAGGCTTGCTGATGAATGAGTGGACAGGGATAGCACATTGTCAGCTGATTAATCTGGATGATAGATGTTGACAGCAGAAAATTACATTTCACAATCACCAACTGGGATAATTAATGAATGACTTCTAATAAGATAAATTATTTGAGACAACTTGCAAACTAATCTAATAACCAAGATCACTGAAAGTGCTGTACAAAATAAGTTCTCAAGACTAAAATGAAGGGATAATTCATAATTAGCACAAAAAAGCAGTAAAGAAATAAATTGTAGTTTTTCCTAAACACCTTTGATTTACTATTATATATAAAATGCATGCAACTGGACAGACAGCAGCTTGCAGAGTCAGTCAATATAATCCTTACACAAAAAATACATGTTCTTCAATTGAAAATATTTTAGCAGCTTTAAATTGCTGACAGCAGCAAAGACTGATTTTCTGCCTTGGACTTTTCTCCACCAGTCAAGGACTGACTTGAGCCCTGTGTGGAAAAAAGGCAACTTTACATTCATTTGAATAGGGGTGAGTCCATCAAAGAAGCCGAAACAGGCTCAACTTGTGCTGCAATATAAGATCATCCGGGAAGAGGTTGTTTTGAGCATTTGCATACAGTACCTTTAAGCAGACATTCCTTGCAACCTAAGGCTGGTTCGCATTATGTTTCTGTTATGTCTCCAGGGCTGAAATATTGAGCTAATGCAGAAGTATTAAAAACTATAGTAATCCCCATAGATTCTCATGTTAAAATGGTCACCATGTTTATAGCCTGATACAAAAACAGTTTTGCTCTGAATTGATACTTTCCCCATCATAACAGCCTCCATCTGGATACTGGAGTTAGAGTCATGGCTGCTCTGACTGACAGGTGTACTGTAGCCAATCGCTTGTTTGCTAGGCTTCACTTCTTTTATGCAGGAATCTAACAAATAACATAACGTACTGTGCAATTAATTGTAATAAGAGACAGTTCAAGAAGTTTTGTGCTCCAGTTTTACTGACTGAAATTCACTGCTACCAAAGTAGATCATCTGCCTCCATCTCACCCTATCACCAGCATCTTCCTCTGTCGCACCAACCCTCTGCATGTCCTCCTTCACTACATCCATGAACCTCCTCTGAGGTCTTCCTCTTTTCCTCCTGCCTGGCAGCTCCATATTCAACGTCCAAACCATCTCATCCTTGCCTCTCTAACATTGTCTCCAAACTACTCAACCTGCACTGTCCCTCTGATGTACTCATTTCTAATCTTGTCCATCCTGGTCACTCCCAATGACAATTTTAATATATTCAGCTCTGCCACTTCCAGCTTGGCCTCCTGTCTTTTTTGTCAGTGCCACAGTTTCCAAACCATACATCATAGCAGGTCTCACCACTAACTTGTAAACCTTCCCTTTCATTCTTGCTGATATCCTTCTGTCACAAATCACCCCTGACACTCATCTCCACCTGCTCCACCCTACCTTCACTCTCTTCTTCACCTCTCTTGTGCACACACTGTTGTTTTGGATGGTTGACCCCAGGTATTTAAACTCATCAACCTTCACTATCTCCACTTCTTGCAACGTCCCCATTCCAACTGCCTCCCTCTCATTCACATTTATATTTTGTCTTGCTTCTACTGACTGTCATTCCTCTTCTCTCCAGAGCATACCTCCACCTCTCCAGGCTCTCGTCCACCTGCTCTCTGCTCTCACTACAGATCACAATGTTGTCTGCAAACATCATAGTCTACGAAGACTCTTGCCTGACCTCATCTGACTAATTACCAGGTATCTGTGTCTGTATGATGCACTTTAGTAACCAGACACGCTAACATTAGCTGATAATTTAGCACGTCACCATCTGGTTAAATTACAGTGGTGTAAAAAAGTATTTGCCCCCTTCCTAATTTCTTAGTTTTTTGCATATTTGTCACACTTACATGTTTCAGATCATCAATTTCATTTTCATATTAGACAAAGATAACCTGAGTAAATACAAAATGCAGTTTTTAAATGATGATTTCATTTATTAGGGGAAAAAAGTTATCCAAACCTACCTGCCCTGTGTGAAAAAGTAACTGCCCCCTAAACCTAATAACTGGTTGTGCCACCCTTGGCAGCAAGAACTGCAATCAAGTGTTTGTGATAACTGGCAATGAGCCTTTCACAGTGCTGTGGAGGAATTTTGGCCCACTCTTCTTTGCAGAATTGTTTTATTTCAGCCACATTGGAGGGTTTTACAGCATGAACAGCCTGTTT
>VUQS01019916.1:1154-13366 GCA_015108495.1 Heterochromis multidens
TAAACAGAAAGCCTGAGAAACACAAAAAACAAAAGAGTACCAAAGCTTTCATGTAGTTTAGGATCAATCATGAGTCGAGGATCATCACATTCAAGGCAGGGGTCAGATGGGTTTTGTGGGGGGTCTATATATTTATTCCCCACTGTGCTCACAGTGCAGAGTATTTTAAAAGTTATTTTTGGTCTCCTTGGTACAGCTGGTTCCTACTGCAGAGGGACTTGTTTCAAAAACAAATGGACCCTACTAAGATGTCAAGTTCACACAATTTGTGGAATTAACAAATGTTTTCTCATTAGCTAAACAATGACAATGTTTGTCATTGTGAACACACTTCTGCACTCCAGTGCTAGTGTTAGTAGAAATGTACATGATTTTAGAGACAGAAAATTGTTTCTGTTCATCTACATTTTCAGTCCTGAAGAAGTCACTTCCATGACTGAAAATGTTACGTCCAAATTAAAAGAATAAACTTTCTGGGATGTTCTTACCTGTATTATAGAGCATGTGACCCATTTAGGAGACATTTGAGACACAGCATTAATATATAGACCTGACACTCCTACTGGTTGATCAAAAAATATGAATTATCTGATCATAAAGAAGGCACTGTAATAAGCAAATGAGAAATTAAGTTAAATGCATGGGCAGAATGAATAATGTGGGAAATGAAACAAACAGAAAGCAAACGAAAAAGTAAAAAGTTATTTTATAATCCACTTTGATGGGTTTTAGTTCAGAGCTACAACTAACAGGAGTTCTCTCCTCCAGCTTGTTCTGATGAGTTTGTCCATATCTCTCCATCCACCATCTCATCCAAATTAAATTCCCCCATCCCCCGTTATAATTATTTCCCATTTCATCACAGAGCGATGCATAAATTTGCACATCAACCTCTTGATACATGCCCATGTCTGTTGTGCAGCGGAACAGAATTTATGTTCTTGTGCACTTTTGTTCGGTTGCCTGAGGACACAACTGTAATCATACCCCATCTATCCCAGTGTGCTGTCTGTAATAACTGATTCGCTCAGTATGTGTTATTTTTTGGCTGATAAAGAAACATCTGTGAATGTTACATTGCTTATTCAGTTTGGGAGGCGCAATATTTCCTGGTTTTGAAAACCTTCAAGTCAGATTCCCAACTTTATTGAACTGCTGCATGTATATGCAACTTTTACAATATCAGATTATCACGGATCATTTCTGTGCATTTATATTTATCCAATTTCTTTCCTTCAATTTTGTTTCAATATTCTGTCATATCCATCCATCCATCCAGTTTGGCATATTACAGTGTAAATAAAGTTTGCTTTTTTGAATGCTGACACCTGTAAATGCCATATGGCACTGCAAAAATAACTGCACAGTGACCTTTTGAATTTGTTGCTGTGTTCATAGACATAGATGACTCATCACACCAACCTTTGTAATATTCAGTCACCAAGTCATACTAAAGTCACAATATTCTCTTAACTTCTAGGTCTCCTCATTGATTCTCCTCTAGGCTTGGGAAGCATCTCAGGTGGCATAAGGAAGCTCAATGCCTAAAATTTGCAAGAACACAAAGAAAATGAGTGGATTTAAAATTTTACAACACTGCTCAAGACAGGTTTAATTTTTAAGTTTCTCAGAATCACAAAACAAAAACGTCTTTGTTTCCTTGTCATCTAGAGACACAGAATAACTGATTTACTCAGAAAATAGAGTTCAGTGGTGGATCGGCTACAATAATAATGCTTTTGAGTATTGACTGACCCGAATGTTTCAAAGCATCAACAAAACCAGGACTCAAATGCTTAATTTTATCTATTCTTTTCATAATATATGCATTATCACAAAAATTCAAAACAGATTGTGAATTAAGAAACAGTAATTCAACATTATTTATTGGGCATCTACATTATTTAACATTTATTATTCTCAGACAAAGGCATTCAATTTTAGTCTGTCACAGCTGTCATCTAACATTATCAGCACTGACACGGGGACAGTTGTACACCACAAACTGAAGTGTCAAAACTACATTACCAACATATCAAAAAGGAAAGCAAAGATGACCCCATAAACCTGAGCGCCAGAGTTTGACAAATGACCTAAAAACCACAAGTAACAGTTAAACTGTCTTGCACCTGTGACTTGTATCCTAATAAACCAGCCAGACTTATCAACCATGGCTAATAGTCATTTTATTGTCATATTCACAGAAATACTCTTTTTTTTAAGTGTCTTCCCAGTGCCTTTTCCACTTTTAATATTCCTTCCCCCTACATTTGCATTCCCTCTGTTACAATGCAATAACTTCAACAGTTGAGCACACTCATGCAGCGCGTCCTCATTCTCACCACAACCCTCACATGTATACCTGTCCCAGTGCTTGTACCAATTTGTCTTGTTTCTGTAAGTATCTTTACTCAATGTCCTGTCCCATTCTGTGTCTTGTCCTATTTTTGAAAATAAAGCATTTAACCCCCCCCCCCCAGTATTTACAATAATGATGCCTTCCAGGTACAGCTCCTAAATGGGTCTCGCAACCATTTCTCTTTTTGCATCAGCTCTTCACTCAACATGAGAAAGATATTAAAATGCCCAAAGAAATAGAAAATCTATAGCTAGAGTTCGATGGCAACATATTAAACTTAATTTTAACTTAATGGATTTTTGAGCATGTTTTAATCAAAAGTATAAAACTTTATAAGTATCTAACTTTTCATTTGTGTATTTATTAAAAAAAAGATGTTAAAGTCAAGACAGGTTCTCAATATTAGTCTTTTGAATTCTACCTTTGGAGCACAAGAGCTGTGATTGCAATTTTAGCCTAAATTATAAAAGATCAACAAATTATCAAAAACTGCTGAAGCTGACACACACACACAAAAAAAAAAAACAATATTCGGTAATTCGTTTACTCTAATTTCACATTTCTACCAGCTCTATGAAATTTTGACATCTTCAGTGCTGTGCAAAAGTCTCAAGCCACCCCTCATTTCTTTATATTTTGCTTCTAAGGAGCCAGACTTTTTTGTAATTTTTCAAAGTGGTCTTGAGCAACAGTTCTCCAGGTTTTCTGAGGGTCTTTCAAAGTTTTCCTTTGGCGACTGAGGCATGTTTATTATGTGTTAAACCACTTAACACTGACCTATGAAACATTCAAGTATAAAAAAAAAAAAAGGGCACCTAACTCAAGGGATGAACCAGTGTTGTGTCTACACATAACTTAGCAAAGAACCAGTTCTAAATTGTATCTTTAGGCACTTTCAGTCACAAAAACACATCATTTGTTCCCATTTCTTTAGTTGAATCTACAAAAAATGCCAAAGATAACACAGTTTGACAGGCATAAAATAGTATTTTTGCACCAACAATGCTATGGAATGCCCTTCAAGAAAGCTGGAAAACTATTCCTGAAGACTACTTAAAGAAATTAAAAGAAAGCTGCCTAAGAGTGTTCAGGCTGTATTGAAGAATAAAGGTGCTAATACCAAATACTGACTTTCATGTTTGTTAGAATTGTACAGTTTGTAACGTCATGTGATGATCCTTAACTCAGGAATGATCAAAAACCACATAAGATATTTTCAGCTCCTTTGTTCCTTGTGTGGGCAGCACAGTGGTATGGTGGCTAGCACTGGTGCCTCACATCAAGAAGGTCCTGGGTTTGAAACTGCCAGGGCCTCTCTGTGTGGATTCTCTCCGGGTACTCCGGCTTCCTCCCACAGTCCACAGACATGCAATTAGTGGGATTAGGTTAATTGGTAATTGTAAATTGCACATAGGTATGAATGTGAGCGTGAATAGTTGTCTGTCTCTTTGTGTTAGCCCTGCAACAGACTGATGACCTGTCCAGGGTGTACCCCGCCTCTTGCCCTATGGCAGCTGGGATTGGCAGCTGGGATAGGCTCCAGCTCCCCGGTGACCCTGAATTGGATAAACAGAGGATGGATGGATCTTTGCGTTTCTTAGAATTAGTATTTATCTAAAACACTAACTTACATCCCCACCATGAGGTCAGACGTCTAAACATCTTATAATGACATCCCAAAAAGGTAAAACAGTTGGATATGAACAGAGGTCCACAATCCATTAAAAACTTTCCTGAACCTGAAGAGAAAAGTTTTGTTGCTTCAATACAACACAAAGCCAACTACAGCTGAGCACAGCAAGCACACAGACACATAAATCATCAGGTATTCTCTAAGTCAAACACGAATAGTTGCATTAATTATGATATTAAAAGGAGAGAAGAGGCTGTTCCTGAAACGCTGCTCTGCAGCAAAGCTATAATTACACAACATATAAACCCAGTACTAATTAGCACCTCAGAAAATATAACTGCACTGTGAAAAACATCTCATCAATTGTTTATCTTCCTCATGTCAGCAGTGAGGCACCAAAACAAAACAGCGCCAATTAATATAACAGGCCATCAGTAACACTGCGGGCTAGCCTGCTGCCACAGAGCACAGAGATTGTTAATCAGCCTGAAGGAAAGTGACAGGGTTTGATAAAATGTGAGCGGTTACCTCTCCCCCTAACATCATGTGTACCCTGTAACACTGAACAAGTCACAGAACTGACAAGAGCAGTTCACCCCTGAAAGTCCAGTCAAAATACTCCTTCACACCAGTATCTTCTTTTGTCCCCATAAATTTTAGTGCATTATTTAATATCTAAGGAGATGGAAAATTGAACCTGAAATTATGCATGACACTGGTGGCTTTGCAGCAGGCTTCGTGATTAATATCTTGTTCTCACCTCCATTGAGGCTCTGCTGATAACATTGCACTTGTCCCCCCGATTTATTATGTAAGGGTTCAAAGCTGTACATTAATTCCAGAGTTCAAACTGGCTAAGCTGTCTGTGTGAGAATACCGGTTCACACCAGAAAGTAGATTATTCTGCTGCTAACCTCGCTAACACTAGCTGGGCCACAGAACACCCTCATCATCACCATCTGTTCAGAGGCGACTGCAGGCAGCAGCTCCTAACACACACACACACACACACACACACACACACACACACCTCTACACCTACATCTTCTTGAGGCTCTGCTTTGAAAGCAAACCCACAGTGTCAACTTTAGAATGAAAATACAAACAAAGCTGAAAAAGCATACACATGAACAGACATGCCAGACCACTAGCATTAGCTGCTTATCCTAAATGTTTTATAACAATGACACAAAGAGCTCAGTTGATGTTGCCAACCTTGCATGTAAAGTTTGGTTAGCACTTGCATTTAATATAACCAAGTGTTAATTCAGGCAGGCCACCATCAAACCAGGTGCACCATTCAAACTGCTTTAGCCCAAAGTTGCTGCAAGCCTCTTCGCAACCAACTGCTGTCTTATTCAATATCATATCTGTTGTAACTGTTCTGTGCTGAGTTCTCGCTACTGCTGCCCCCACCTTCTGCCTTCCAAGTAAGAACATGAAAGGATGGGAAGGTCCTAGAACAGAGCCTTGACATCAAGTATTACTACTACAGATCGAAATAGTCTTCTTGGAATTATACCGGTCCTGAATAAGTTATAAATGAGATGGTTACATTCTTGCAGTCTG
The DNA here is from genome assembly GCA_015108495.1 of Heterochromis multidens. Lineage (NCBI taxonomy): Eukaryota > Metazoa > Chordata > Actinopteri > Cichliformes > Cichlidae > Heterochromis > Heterochromis multidens. The sequence goes on from VUQS01019916.1 coordinate 6,716, forward strand.
CATGAAATTGCTGATTTTATTGTATATTTTTACCTTCACCGACCATACCAGTAAGAACAACCGAGTGTGACCTGGTACACTGGGTCAAGGAGGCCAACTCAGAAATGAGTTGTGAGCTCAGCGAGGCAAGGCTCTCAGCAACAAGACTCTGAAGTCTTGTTAATAAATGGCCGACAGGGCCAGTGAGATACATTTCTGAAATACTGACTCACTACTATGAGTGTGAGTGTCTCCATTTCTCCCCCAGTCTGTTTATGATATACATACGCACGAGTGTCTTGAGATCACTTTCAGGCCTCTGCAGAAGCTGGCCACCACGTTTGCTTCTGAGCAGCTCATTATTTGTGCAACAGTCAACAATACTAGCAAACAAATGACTCAGTGGTTTGTGTTTGTGCATGGAAGAGGGAGCGAGAGCAGGAGAGGAAAGAAAAAGAAATAGTTCACTTAAAGTTCAGTTATCTGCAGCAAGCCACACTGACTGTGTGTGTGTACACTAGGCACAGGTGTTTTCTCAGTAGTGACAAGCGTGTGTCCTGTGTACCTTTGTCACTGAAGTCGTCGACCAGGATGATCTCTGCTATGAGGTGTGGGGGAGAGCGGTTGAGCACGCTGTGAACAGTCCTCAGCAGTGACGACCAGCCCTCGTTATGGAACGGGATGATGATGCTGGTGTTGGGCAGCTTCTCAGAATACAGCTTGTGTTTACAGCTACACAAACACATGGAAGACACAAATAAGAGAGGGAAGTAGACAAAAGGGAGATATGTAATAATGGTATTTTTAGCCTTTTAGTCAGAGTATCTTATGACCACATTACTGGTGGTTTTATTAGCAACCACTAACAGATCACAACTCTTCTTGACACACACTTCTTTCTAGGATAAACCAATCCAATCCTCACTAGTACTCTGAAATATCATCTAGAAAATATCTTTTGTCACTATTCTGTGCTGGGGTCTTGCTACTGCTGTCCCCACCTTTTGCTTTCCATGTACGCACATGCAAGGGTGGAGAGATCGTAGAACAGAACCTTGCCACCAAATATACACTGGGTAGCACCAGTAATGATAAACCAATCCAATGCTCAGTAGTACTCTGAAATATCATCTAGAAAATGATAGAAAATTGTGAAAAGCAGCTATAATACAAATGCCACAGCTGATTTAAAAAAAAACAAAAAAAAAAACAATCTTATTAGAGGCCTTTTCTTTTGGCAGTACTCCACCGCATCTAGCACAGCTGGTAATATTAGATTGCTCCGTGGAATTGCTCCCCATTGGTCTGTTCTGATCAAATTTTTCCCTACCATTATCCTCGTGGGTAATAAGTCCACAGAAGATAAATCTGGGATAACAGGGTGGTTGGTGAGCAAAGACTGTGTTGGTGTTGCCAGTAATCTCCTGCGTTTTCAATCCACTGTATGCCAAAACACAATGGCAGGAAGACATAGTTGAACGTTCCCTGTTAGATATATGAGGATGTTAAAGTAGAACTCTGCGTTGACAGTCTGCCTCTGGGGGTGAAAACCCTGTGAATGCTGGAAAACAAGCGTGCTCCCAGCTGCCTGAGTGTCGCCTTCAAGCTTGCAGGCTGAAAACTGCTGTTTGGTGTCTGGATCATAGCTCGAGATCCAGCTCTCAACACCAGTGAAGATCCTTGACTTGACAGGGTCAGTTTGAAACAGAAGTTGATGCTTTAACTGCTTTCTGTGCAAGTTCGAAGTGCACAAGGACATGACTTTTAAGCACTGATTAGCCAAATTGAAATCAGGTATGGTTTTTGACTTTTTTTTTTTTTTTTTTTTAAATCGCACCTTCTACTTTACCTACCTCGCAAGATGGCATTTTCAGACATGTTATTTTTTTGACCTGCAGTCTAAAATTCAAGGATATTCAGCGCACTGTCGTGTCACAGGAAGAGGATGAAATCTTCATTATTGAGAAGTTACAAGGAGGAAAATTTCCACATTTTGCCTAATAATCTTATTTGATCATATCTGATTATCAAAATACAGTAGCTGCAAAAGTAGCTTCTTCCCTTTTCAGTCTGCTCGATGAAGCGCAACCTAAATAGTAAATGGACTGCGCTATCATAATCTTATCAGATATATAGTGTAGCACACTAGTGTACCATATGGTATTTGTTGGCATTTGCAACAGACATGCCCACACTCACATTAGTGAAGTGGCAAGCTAAAATTTATTATTCTTTTACATTCATCTGTGCAAGTTAATGCCATTTTTTATACTTTCTATACATTTTCTTTAGGTACATTGCACATGAAAGCCCTTCTCTATATAACAAATGCAAGTAAGGTTCATAGAGCCTCATCAATGTCTATTTGGCCTTTACCAAAATGTAGTTACCACACAGAGTATTCCTCCATGTGTTTCTGTGCTGAGGTTATTATTTAAAATGCTAATTGATAGTGTGGATGAAATTCTTCTGGAACCTGTGGTGCTGCCCTTTACCTTGTTGTACCTGCTGTGCTCACTCTACCAGCCCAACCTGAACAATGAGCTGCTCTTTTAATAAGATCTAATGAAGCATACCACCTGCTGGCTTGCCCCTCTAGCCATTTGTCTCTTCTTTCTCTCGCTCTCTGAAAGATCAGGAGGAGAATCTATAGAGACAGTAATTAAGTCTCTCAAGGCCCGTGTGGCTGCCTGAAACCCGTCCTCTCTGTGTTTCTCCATCATGTCATTCAGGTAGTGAGTGAGAGTGAAATGGATATACAAATCCTGTTGAGAGGCCTGGCCCTGATGAGAATAGATGTGGCACACAGCTGCCGGACACCTGTCACTCTCCTGTCACTTTGACCAGTCAAACAGATACACCTGCTGCCCTCCCTCATCCCCATTAGCCCTGTGTGAAGCATCTGGGTCCTCGTGCTGGTTTCCCAGAAGCCCACTGTGGCCTTGGCAACTAATATTTTTAGTCTTAAACACAAATCTGTTGAGTCATACTTTAACCATCGCCTGTTGTGGGTCTGGCTGAGCAAAGAACTGGTTATGAACTGGTTATAAACCTGTAATATATAAAGATAAACTTCCCATAAACACAACAGTTGCATAAGACATGTCTAAAATGTGAAACCATAAAACAAGCAAGAGTAAGAGCTGTAAGTATTTCTACTATTTCTGTTCTATTGCAGCAGTGCCTGTACCTTTATTTAATAAATACTTTTCCTCAATTTGTGTTCATAATTCACTCACTTTAGTAGACTCATTTTCTTTTTTAATTTAATTTTTTTTTTTTAAAAACACACTCAATCTTTTAGCATATTCAAAAAACTCCCTTGATGCAATCAGGATAAAAATAACACCAAAGCGCTAAAAAAGAATTTAAAATAATCCATATGTCTATGCACAATAGCTCAACCTTTAAAAATCATCCTGCCATTAGCAGGCCGGGCACACTTCACGCTCTTGACTGGAAATTTCTCACTTATCTGCTCTTTCTGACATTTGATTCCACACTTGCTTCGTGACATTCCTGCCTTAGAGTTTACAAAGTTGAACTCTATTCCCTTGACAGCTATAACAAGCAAAGAGTTCTCTGTCCAATATAAATTTGATATAGTCTGCTACCGTGATGCCATACTGGTGGAGACTGGCTATATGATGGAAAACGCTTCATAAAAGGTCACAGGATGTAGAAACTTTATAAATCTGAAGAAAAAAAAAAAATGAGAAAGAACATAAAATGTTGTCCTGGAGGGACCTTGAGAGAGAAAGCGTTTAAAACCGCTTCCCACAAGAAAGTGACGGCAGGGTCAGAAAAGGCCCCTGTCAGGTAGAGGGAAAGCGCTGAAGGCTGATCTGTGATGAATCGGGTCAGCAGGTCCAAAGCTGTTAAGCAGATGATATTTATAGTGTTGCTGTTGTGTTTATTTTCAGTATTTTGTACTTAAATGAGTCAGAGGAGAGCTGGAAAGAACCCAGCATTCTGTACTGCAAACACAGGCCCATATGGCTCACCATGTTTCTACAGCATCTGTCTTTGAATACTTTATTCTGCAAAGAAAATGTTCTGCTTAATGTGCACCTCCTCAACGCATCAAGTCTATGATACCAGGGCAGTAAACAAATAAAGAAACAAACATCTTGTCTCATCCTATTCACAAAGACTAAAGCCAAGTTGTTGTTAATGTAGAAGTGTATTGTTCATGTTAACTCAGTTGGTAGTTTATAGTTTTAGGCACAAACTGTATAACCAAAACCCGCTGGGTCCCGGCTCCCAAATTTGAAGCCTGAGCACTATCGTTTTGTCACCACTATGTTTTTGGGGTTTTTTTTTTTTTAAAGCCAAAAGTTATCATATTTGTGTGACACTTGATGGAGTGCTAAGTTATCAGCTAAGGCTAGAAAGCTTGGTTAGCAAGAGCCATTCATAAAATGTACTGACGAAGTGAACTGACACACACATACCTGGTAATTAGTGTTAAGTAACAGACTAATATGCTACAATCTGATTCACCACACACGTTTTTAAATTTTTCTGATGACCAAAACACCACAAACTTGGTGAGGCTTGACGTGAGGCCTAGCACACTGCTAGCAGCCTACTTGGCACAGACCTGTCACTCAAAACAAGCAAACCCCTAATAATGCACACCTCTAAGCCCCAATAAAATTAAAAGGGGTGATTTCTAAAAAGCTCACCTCCTGTAAAGATGTCAAGAACAAGGAAATTTGCACTAGAGACATGAAATGCTTTTTGTACCAGGCTATAAATAAATTTATTTCTGCAGTAAAGTTGGGGCATTTCACCACGGACGTCTATGGGAATTGACTCACTTTTGGAGCGAGCCTCGAGTGGCCATTCCAGGAACTGCAGATTTTGGCTTTATTTTAAGCTAGATGAAAACTTTGCCTTCAGGATCAGCTTCCATCTAGTAGTAATCAAAAAACACAAGATGACAGGAATTAATTAATTACTAACAAATGGGCATACCGCCAGCAAATGACCTTTATCCCAGAAGCTGAATTTTAACACTTCTTGATCATAAAACTCGCCTTCTGAATGGCTCCACACAATAAACCCTCTAACTATGCAAGAAATATGAAAACTGACGGGTGATGTTTGCTATGAAATTTACTGAACACATTCATGTTCTCACAGAGCAAATTGTTTTCACACCATTTTAATATTCCATGAGCTTTCTGCAGACACCAACAGTGAAGACAGGCATTTATTTATGCTCCAAAGGAGATAATCCTTTTGGATTTTAATGACCCCTTGGCCACAGATTAGTAAAATCATCAATATGTTATTCATTCCATCCAGTTCAATAACCCTGGCAGGAAATGGAGGTCATAAGTGGGGGTTTTGAGTTCGTCTTGTTTATTAGACTTCCCTGTTGCCTCACTGTGACCAATAAAAAGAGCTCAACTTTCCACTTTCTCTATTCTCTGAACTCTTCCACCTCCCAAGGAAACCCTTGTTGAAAAATAATCACAGTTCCACTGCAGTCAGACTGAAAGCTGCTCCCGTACAACTCAGCACACATGTTCTGTCACTTCTCAACACCTTGCACACACAGGGGAACATCAATGGCACCGATAATTGCTGTCAAGAACATGGTTTATAAGTATATGGGTGACGCATGGTGCATTATCAACTTCTGTGCATGTGAAGCTAAATCTCTCCTGTGAATAGGTTGTCCATGTTGATAATTGGAGCAATTGTTCCAAACAGTGTTTGTCGTAATGAGTTGGAACAAAGCCAACCTGGATGATATAGGTGCAAACATTCCTAGGTAGGGTTTGGTTAGGGCAGAATTGTCCTGGTGGCTACCAATTAATGATGGCTTTGCTTTATATCCAAATCATTATTTGCTTCACTTTTGATGCTTTAGTGACTTTTAAAGCAAAATACAAAAAACTCCTTCAAGCCTTCATATCAAATTTTTTTTTTTTTTTAATTTTGACCAAATGCTAATGTCTGTGTAGGTTCTCAGTCATCCAGGACAGGGTAGTCTAAGAGTTTGAAAGGAGGCAAGTGGACTTCTTTAAGTTGTTTGAAGACATTTCACCTTTCAAGAAGCCTTTTGGATGAAAGGTGAAACGTCTTCAAACAACTTAAAGAACTCCAGTTGCCTTCTTTCAAACTCTTAGGCTAAACCCAAATGCCAAGTAATTAAGTTAGACTATGTAGCTTAAATGTATTCACAAATCATAGTAATTTAAATACATAAGTTTCTGTGATATTTTCTCAGTTTTTACTGTTTTGTTTTTTTCTGGGTGTGTCAGGAGAGTTGGATGACACCTGCATCAAAGCAGTAGGTTGCTGGGTTGATGACTACATCTGTCTCAGCACAGATACAAGTTACGTTCTGGTCATTGTAAAATGAAAATCTCTGAAATGAACTTCAAGCAGTTTTGCTGGTGCTCATCAAAAGTGAAACCTCACTCTTCATAAACATCAAATTACTAAAAACAATCCTTATTTTAAATACATGTTAGCTTGTCCAATTACCTTTGAGCCTCTGAAAATGGGGGAGCTGTGTATGAAAATGGCTGTAATTCCTAAACAGTTAATGCAATACTATTGTTAAAACCATTGAATTAAAGCTGAAAATCTGCACCTCAATCACATCTTGATGGTTTGATGTAAAATCCACTGTGGTGGTGTGCAGATGCAAAA
>VUQS01019923.1:13727-31094 GCA_015108495.1 Heterochromis multidens
TCATGGATGAGCTGGACCTGGGCAGGGGGGGACACAGGGGAAGAGGCCGACTTTGACTATGAGACAAGAGGAAAAGTGGACGGATGTGGATTTACATGTACATTACATGGAAGGTTGAAAGAATCACGGTTGGGGTGGAAATGTAGGAATGCAGGTAAAGTCACAGAGAGCCACAGTGTTTGAGAGAGGGAGAGGAAGGAGAAGTGTGATTAGGGAGTCTTATGCTGCTTTATTCATATTTCCTGGTTTGTCTGTCAGTAATGTGAGAAAACCAACTCTATTTAATAATGCACATTACCTTAAAAGGAAAATACTATGAACTATCAATTCAACGCAAAATTGAAAATACCAGAAAGGGAAAACCATCTGCTTTACTGCACTCAAACTTCGATGAAAGTTTGGAAAAGGAAAGATTCAGGACATGGGAAAATACTTACTTGCTCTCCTGCCATGGGTTAGATGAAATGCTTGATATCACTATCACTCTCATATCTTTATGATAACCATGAGGATACCACCAGCAGTTGCTTAACTTCGCATGACTACCTAGCCTGGCTTTTTTTTGAAGCAAACAGTTTAATCTCTGTAGCTTCTTATTTTTATATGTTTGTTTTCATACAATTAAGGTGCTGCTTGGTGGATTGAGCTGGATATGTTTTCAAGGATTTATGCTAAGCTAAAGGCTGTTTTCAGTTTTACAGGTAGGCACGATAAAGATAATAATCAAAATGTCAAACTGCCCCATTAAGGAATAGACAGTTGCTGTGCTTTGATGCTACTATTCTTGGTTTTCCTTTAGTCTGTATTGTTCTCTTTTGATGTTATCTTATTTTAGGTCATTATTAAATATTTTAATTTAAATAATAAAAATTATGACACACCAGGGTGCTTTTTTAATTTTTAATTTTTCTGTGACCATACAAACAAACTTCATACTCCAAACTGAGATCAGCTTTGCTCTGTTGGAGAAGTTGATCCTACCTCTTCCTCGGGCTTCTCCTCCTTGCTGGCAGCAGGTGGGTCCTCAGTCACACTCAGTTGGGTGGTTACAGCAGCCGGATTCTTACGCCGGATTGACCCACGGGATGAATCAGTGATGCTCTGGATCTGTGATGACACAGATGAAGGAGCAAGAGGAAAAAAGTGATGTGAGCAGAGATCCTTTTTTAGATACAGAGTCTTTTTGCACATTATTAAAAAAAAAAGGCACGTCAGGAATGTGGATTTAGATTTATTTGCTGTAAATCCTGGCAATGATTTATAATAAAATATAGTAAAAGTGAAGATACAGTTGTGGTCAGACGTTTACATACACTCATCTTGGGCATGAATGCCATTGTAATTTGGGGCTTTTAATTGAACTTATTTTGGATTTTCTCTAATCCATACTGTGTTAAAAGTATACATACAGGCTCAAATATATACAGTACATAGACTCATTTAAATATTTTAATAAGTGGTTCTGAAGGTTCTACAGTGTCTTTTAAGTTGACAAGGCCAAGGCCTATTAACTTCTCATTAGTGACCATGATTGACTACAACTGGTAGTTTCTCTTTACCAGCATAAAAAGGATTGGTTTGACAGCACTCGCTGGATTGACCAATACTCAGAACAATGGGAAAGTCTATAGAGGTCAGTGAAGATCTAAGAAGGAGAATTGAAGATTTACACATGTTGGTAAGGTCTCTTGGAGCCATTTCTAAACAACTGCAGATTCCGAGATCATCATTTTAAACAACCGTACATAAGTACAAATTATTCAGATGTGTCACCACTTTGCCAAGTTCTGGAAGAAGACCCAAACTGTCAGATAAGAGGAAATTGGTTAGGATGTTCAGGAACAACCCAGGAAGCACCAAGACTCAAGCCTGCCATGAACTGGAAACTGCTGGAACACCAGCATCACTGTTCACAGTGAAGAGAGTTTTACATTGTCATGGACTGAGAGGGTGCCGACCAAAAAAGAAGAATTTGGACATTTGAACAAATATATTTGGACTTAGCATTTGGAAAAAAGGCAATTAGACAAGCCAAGCCTGGAGAAAGGTTTTATGGTCAGATGAGACAAAGATTGAGCAATTTGGCCACAATGACAAGAGGTATGTTTGGAGGAGTAAAAGTGAGACTTTCAAACCTAAGAACATTTTACAAACTGTCAAGCATGGTGGTGGTAGCACCATGCTCTGGGGGTATTTTACTGTCAGTGCTACTGGTACATTGCACAAAGTGGATGGAATAATGAAGAAGGAGGACTACCTCCCAACTCTTCAACTTCACCTCAAATCAGCTAGACAGTTGAAACTTGGACACAATTGGGTGCTCCAACAGGACAATGATCCCAAACGCACATCAAAACTGGTTTTGGAACAGATAAAGCAGGCTAACATTAAACTTCTGGAATGGCCTTCCCAAAGCCCTGACCTCAACCTACTGAAAATTTGTGGACTACGCTTAAAAGCTGGGTTAGTGCCAAGAAACCAATTTAAATGAACTCCAATCCTGCCTAGAGGAGTGGTTAGAATTATGCCAGAAGCTTGTTGATGGCCACCAAAAGCTTCGGGTTGAGGTACAGGGACACGTAACCAAATATTAGTGGGGTTGTATGTATATATTTGGGCCTGTGTGTATACTTTTGTGGAATACAGAAAATACAAAATGAATTCAAACTTGTGCAACCAGTTATTGTTTGTTAAAGTCATTAAAGGTCTATGCCGTATAATCATTCCACCCTGGAAAAAGACAAGTTCAAATCATTAAAAGCCCAAAATTACCATGATATTCATGCCCATGATGAGTGGATGGAAACTTCTGACCACAGCTATAATTGCACTGCACATATTACATTAATGGATCAGGCACAATTCAAGTTCAACAAAGAACTTGGTGGAGCTAATAATGAAACACAGACATAAATATCTTTTGTTTATTTTATCAATCGAAACATCATCATCATGCTGTCAAACAGAAAAGTTTCTGCTGGGCCTGTAGTCTGATAGAAAGGATAAATATGGTGTCCTACTGCTCAAATTTAACCGTAGACATGCTTTTGTCCAGAGGGGCTGGTATGTCATGTTAAGTCAAATCAAGTCCAAACAAGCCGAGCCATGCCAAGTCGGCCTGTCAAGTCGTGTCAAGTTTATGAGTGCATCTTTGAGTGTGTTTCAAAACAAAACTTGGACATAAACTTCCTTACCTCTCTCTCACGCTCATTCTTTGTCAGATTGATCTGTTTAAGCATCTGCGAGCGTTGTTCCATCACCAGGGTCTTCTCGTAAGTGTAGGCTGAGATGTCACTGTCATGCTGAGAAGAAGTAATTTCTGTGGGTTTTTTTATGTTATGCATACTTTTCCTACTACATTAATCCAAATTTCTCCTGTGTAAACCTGTCCCCATCTCTTCTGCCTCATCTTTTGACATTGTGACAGAAAGCAGTCACCAGTTACTTCTTTTCTCCTAAATACAAGAAATTTCACCTGGGGAGGGTTAAGGCTGAGGTATGCTAGAACAGAACTAGTTTATGCAAGATGCTGACAATTTTAGACAGCCTTTTCCTGAAGATATTTGTGGTACGGACCCATTGTTGTACACACAAAAACTGACAAATGTAATTCAGTGAAGAATGAAAAAAAAATAGCTTGTGAGAGAAAATTCCACTCCTGCCTAGTTTCTCCCCACTGCACATATTGTTAGTCACTTCATACAGTGTACATAAATGTCTAATTGTGGCTTTGGCTTAAAAAAATGCTGAAGAAAACCACAGGCTCTTTCTGCTGCTATGAAACATTAAAAGTATTATATACTCAACTGCAAGTGCTGAAATTCTTATTCCCTAATTAGGGATTTTGGAAAGTCAGACAGAGCCCCAGATTTACAGCATGCTGCTTCTCTAGTATACAGAAGCCAGGGAAGGAGGTTTTAGGCAATATCTGATCACCTGATATGCATATTTCATGCTGTCCTTTGTACCTTTTACTGGGCTTCTGTAGTGCAACGATCTCAGCAGACATACACCCTCATTGCCTACCTTTGTGTAGTCTGAAGCAACCAAGCTTGAGGCATTGCTGAATATTTTAATTATGTAGCCGCCTGAAACGTACTGAAATTAAAGTACACAATATGGACAAAATTAATCTTTGCATTTGTTTTAAGTCCCATTGCCACAGGTGTATAAAATCTAGCACCCAGCCATGAAGTCTGCCTTTACAAACATTTATGAAAGAATGTATTATTCGAAAGAGATCACTGAATTCGAGTGTGGTATTGTAATAGGATGCCAGTGTTGCAACAACTCAATTTGTGAAATTGCTTCCCACCTAGATATTCTATCATCATCTGTAAGTGTTATTATTGCAAAGTGAAAGCATTTAGGAGCCACTGCAACTCAGCCACAACATGGCAGACCATGTCAAGTTACAGAGCAGGGTCACCGAATGCTGAGGCATATAGTGTGTAAAAGTCGCCAACGCTCTGCTGACTCAATAACTGCAGAGTTCCAAACCTCCACTTGCATTAACATCAGCACAAAAATTGTGTGCTGGGCGCTTCATTCATGGGTTTCCATGGCCGAGCAGGTCCTATAAGCTTAATGAGTAGGTGGCTCAGTATTTTTGTCCATATTGTGTATATGTATAGAAAGTATATATTTTTATAATTGTGGCTACACCTTTAAAAAAAGTCAGTCTTGCTTTGAGAAAACTCACCATTTCTACAACTTCCACCATAGCATCGATACGGAGATGATAGAGGAATGTGGTCAGGTCCTTTTTCATCTGGATGCTGTTGTCGTCCATCTGGGCCACAGTGAAGATGCGCATCTTGCACTTCCTCCAAACCTGAACAAAATTTCAGACGTATCCTGACTGTTCTCTTACCTCTGTATGTTGGTTTTTATAACTAGTGAGCCTGATTTTCTGCAATGTAATTAGCATTGGTAAATCTGCCTGTTGAGATACATGTAAACTCACCAGAAATACTACTAATGTCAGCATTTCTGAGCTGAGCTGCCATTAAAAAACTTTTCATTAACTGTTCATATGATCTGTAAGAAACTTGTCTGTAAATGCACATTCGTTTTGTGCATTTCTTTTAGCAGTAACTATTGCACGATACCTTGTGCTGGCGGAGCAGGAAGGGCAGCAGCATCAGCATGCCTCCATCATGGACGATCCACCACACATCAATGTGACCCTCGGTGAAGCGCTCGCCGTTGGATGGGAACGCTGAGATGTTCTTTGGGACGAGTAGAGCCAAGTGAGCAACGGTGGTTTCTCTGACCAACTCTGCAGAACAGAAAGACAGACACACAAAGAATAAGATGTGTAAAATATCTTTGAGTTTACCTGAAAACCCTGCACAAGGCAGCTTTCAGGCACAACCAAAGCTGTTGAGTTTTAGTGTCTTTGGATGTGATTAGTATTCTTTTTTCCTTCCTAGTAACCAACCAATAAAGTTCCTCCAGTGCTGATGCTCATCTCCTTGCTTCCAGTTGCGTGGCCATGATACCAGGACAGCATTATGTTTCAGGCCTCCCAGCCCACTGGCCTGGAGCAGATGTGATGTAGCATCACGAAGGTTAGAGGACACAGTCACCTGAGAGAAGCCCTTCACCTTCTCAGTCTCCATCAGTTTACGCAGTGCCTACAGAACCAAGAAGCAAGACAGAGAAAAGAGCTCAACTAAGTATGAAAGCAGAAGTTACTAAAATCCACATGGTCACACTTGGTGTTTGATTTGACATAAAAAACACATTTTAGTCACAGTGGTGCAAACTTTGGTGATTTTGGTCCATTCTTGTTGAAATTCATTGTGCTGCAAAATATCAATATGTTGCAGTGATAAAAGTGTTACAGGCTGTCGATTAACAAGTGAAAGCTTCCCTACCTGCTCTGCACGCTGGGCCTGTTCGTAGTTGTCCAAGAACATGCCCTCTAGAGCTGTCCCAACAATGGTTAGACCTTTGCCTGCCTTCAGCTGGTTGGTCAGAGACAGCAGACGAGGCTGCTCCACATTTTGCTCTGCATCTGTACTGACCAGCACCAGCAGCTGAGGCCTGAAGACAAGGGAGATCAGCGAGGAGAGGAAGTGAAAAACTAAGTAGAAAAAAAGTAGAGGACGAATGAAAAGAAGAACAGGAAGAGCTGTGAAAAGACAAATAAAGCCATGAGGAAAGAAATGGCTGAGATCGCCAAGTAAAAGTCCTTGTTTGTAAGAGAGAGAGAGAAAAAAATAGCAAAGAAAGGTTGATGTTAATATGAATTTACAAATGCTTGTTGTCTGGCAGCTGAGGATCATATTAGGTGAAAAAATGAAAACATGCACAGACACGTCGTAACACAAGACAGCGTGCGTGTCATACCTCCAGTTCTTGGTGTGTGGGGGACCTTCCTCCAAACGCATGAGCGCATAACGTGCAGCGCTCAGAGACAGACCTCGTATCCCATCACCCCATTCTTTCTCCGCACTGTGACACAAGCAAGTGCCAATCAATATTTGTCAGTCAAAACATGAACAACAGTTTTTGCTGCTTCACTGTGAATTTAAGAAGTGACAGTGATACGGTCAGCCCACCGAAACAAATCCCCTTTTAGACGCTAGTTTGACATAATGCAACATGATTAAAGATCATTCATCCCTGGTGAATGTCACTCATCACAAGGAATCACAGCATTTAAATATTCAGTGTGTAGTCTTTACTAATACACTAGAAACATGGATTGATTAGCTAAAGGGTCTTCCAGCCTGAGACAGAGGGGCCAAGGGTTTGAGCTGATCACAATTTTTTTCCTTATACTCCTTATGAGAGTCTTACTATTGAACATCTCCCAACCACACACAGTCTAATATTTTTTGGTTCATTTGTTTTCTTTCATGTTACACCTGAAATGTGTAGAGCTGAGGCTAAAGTAACAACAGAACATCAGACCAGTTCTGCTTTAAGAAAAGCAGTGCATGCAAAGTGATCTGCCAAGAAAGAAACACTCTGATATGACAACAAACCACAAAAGCTCCATGCCAGTAGAACTAAAACCAAAAAACACCAATTACCATTTAAATTACTGACAAAAATTACAAGTGGTGGCAATAAGGAAATAAGACTATTTTAGTTAACTAAAACTAAATAAAAAATTAAAACTAAGTGTGAAAAAACATGTTCGTTTACTGAAATAAAAAGACTTTGGAAAGAAACAGAAACCTACTTGTACAATGCTGTCTAAAATATACAGGGAAAGTCTTTAGTTTTACATAAAAAAATTAACAGTTTGTTACACTGCAGAACTCCAATTTCCTTATTTATTGCATCTAGTAGTGTATGATGTTTCGAGCACACCTGGTCTTCATCAGTAGAAGAGTATAAAGTCTGAGGAGGATAAAGCTCCAGCAACACTTAGTAGTATAAAAAACAACTCAAACAATAAAACAATAAAGTCAAGGGAAGTGTTGCTAATTAGACAAATACCATCCATATTGTAATACCAAAAACTAACACTGAAACTAATAGAAACTAAACTAAAACTAAACACTTAAAAAAAATAAAAACAAAATGAAATCAACAAACTCGGGAAACTAAACTTTAAAAAAAATAAATAAATAAAAAAGTATAATAATTCTGCCTGGAAACACGATACACGAAGACATGCCAGCAAAAGGAAGCCAGCAAATCCAATCTCCTGGGGTTGCGCTGCACTCACCCTGCAAATTCGATATACTTGTAGATGGAACCGGCAATTACCATGGCGACGATGGCATAGTACCAGGAGCAGAGGAACATAAGAGTGAGACATAAGCTCATCCCCAGGAAGGACAGAGTCCTATAGAGAGGGACACAGACAGAGACATGCAATATAAACTGTTTGTGAATACAAAAATTCAGCTGCTACTTTTCTTTGATGTTGGTGAACTGACCAGTGGTAGAACTTGAAGCGTGGTCTCCAGTTTGGTGTCCTCAGCAGCGTCTGGAGAGCACATGCCAGATTCACAAACATGTAGCACATCAGGAAGAACCTGCAGGAAACACATATGCACAAAATTTCAGGTTCTTATTTACTATAACATTGTAAGGAAGGGTTCACTAATAGCAGTCCAAGGGGAATGTTATGTTATTCTATGACATTCATAGAATGACCCATTTATGATTGCATTAGCAAAGCAGAGAAGTGGTCTGTCCTTTTGTCTGATGAGCCAGAGCACATAAAATTTGGTATTTGCATTGTTTAAGAAATAGCAGGGGACTGGCTACTCTGAAATCTCCCACAGTTTAATTTAATTTAATTTACTCATTTTTTCAAATGGCAAGAAATTAGAGCATTTTTTCAGGTCTCACATGGAGAGGATGGGAGCCACTGCATCCAGGGAGGCAATGAGGATTCCGCTCTCGCAGATACAAGCTGTCAGCAGGAGGGACCACGTAGGCTCTCCGTTGGCCTTCCCATGGCCAAAGATCTGCAGGGCCAGCACAGAAAACATGTTAACACCACTGCTATTTCAGTGCTTTTTTCCCCTCTCAGTTCCAGTATGATAAGTTACTACATTGTGACTATATGCAATAGATTAAAAAAACAGACTCTATAAAACCAGTGCATGCAATAGTGGTGATGTCACCCATGCATTTATATTTTGAAGCCTCACATCTGGCATCTTGACCATCTCGCTTTTTTAAATTTGTTTTGAGGAGGAGGAGGGGTGGATCTGAATGAGAACCTGAGGACACTATGAATATATAGATTTTATTGGTACTAATGCCATTACTGATTCCACTTAATCTGATTAATTTCCTTATTGATTGCTCATCAATTTTCTCTGTGAAAAATAAAGGTCTGCAACACAACTGTTTCACTACATGAGTCTGAATACAATGTAGAAACAGAGGGAAAAAATAAGCTCCACTGCAATGTTTCAGACATCACGGCAATCTGCAACTTTTGGAAAAAAGCATGTCAACATTCATAAAAGAAATTAAGCTTTGAGGCTTTGATTCAGAGGGAGTGAACACATTTTGTGCTGGTTCTCCACCAAAATCAGTCCTTGATTCCCATCCTTACAATGCACAGTCATATAGTAGCAAATTGCCAATCACTAAGGTGCCAATTTGGCCCAAAGAGGCCCTGATTTATCATCTTTTTTTGCTATAAACATAATAATTTACAAAATTAACATGATGCTGTAGTGAAGAAGAACTGAACTGAGCCCATAAACTCATTAGGATATTGTTTTCTGAGGTAAATTAAGTAAGAAGCAGGGTAATTTTCTCAGACTTTTATACAATTTCATTTCTTTTTGGAGAGAGTGGAGTCACCCCCTGCTGGCCATTAGGAAAAATGCAGATTAAAGTCACTTGCCCATTGGTTTCACTATGTCCACTTCTTTTATAAAGTTTGCTGTAAAAAGAAAACAGACTGACCCGAAGAGCGGGCACAATGCCATCCTTGGCAATGGCCTGCATGAGACGAGGAGCTCCTGTCAGGCTCTGGAGGCCTGCCCCGCAGGTGGAGAAGAAAGACCCAATCACAATCACCCATGGCGATGGCCAAGCCAGTGTACCAATCACCAAGTTCCCATGGACGCCCTCTCCGAACCTAAACGTGATTAACAGAGTGACTCAGTCTCAGACTAACTTTTGTATTCATGGATGCTTCTCAGATAACAAAGAATGGACTTACTTGTCCCTGAGGACCACACCCTCAATACAGGCACCAAACAGAACCACACTGGACATGTCTGAGCAGTTATGGTTCAAGAAAGTAAAGTCATTTCATAGAGAAAGGTTTCATGTTTTAAATGGTGAATATTCAACTATTCAACTTGTTTAGTGAGCCTTGGTTTAGCGATTATAAGAATTATAAACTTTTCCTTCTGAAGATGCACTTAATTATCTGATAAACCAACGAACTACATTTGCTGAGGAAAGACATCAATCGATTTTGTGTAGTAAATCTCTGAGATAAGTGACGTTGCATGTAACATGCCTCAGTTTCATTAACTGGGGACTGCATAGGCAGTTCAATGATTAGATTAGAGAGCCTAATCAAATCTGTGTGGATCCCAAGCTGATTACATGGAAGATATTCCATATTGGCTGCTTCAGACTATACAGTAAAGTCTGCCTTATATGTTAAAGCACATAAATGGCAGACATGTAAACAACAAATTTTACAGAAAGAGAAACAGCATAAATTATTCATTAAAATATTAACAAGGTTTCACATGAAAAAATTGCTCATACTGTAATAGACCCTAAAATAATTCAGAAGCCAGTTGGCATGATTTACAAAAAGACAGGAAATGAGTTCTCATGAATAGTACATTCATACTTTGGACTTCTTGATGGCATCACAGAAGTTATGGCCTTTTCGAATTTAAAATGCTGACCTTTAATTATGAGGCTTCCTGCAGGCCACTCAGTGTGTTTGTGCAGTACAAGCGCAAGCACCCTGAGAAGTCTAGTTAAAATCTAAAATTTGTAAACTTGACCTTTACTTACAGTGTCCTTCATGAACTGATCCTTTTTAAATATCACTATAAATTCATAATCCCAAGTTGTATCACACCAAGGCCAAACACACAAAATAAATACAGTGGGGGAAATAATTATTTGATCCCCTGCTGAATATTTATTTCACTCATGAGATGCAAATCAATTTATAACTTTTATTTAATGTGTTTTTTTTCTGGATTTTGGGTTGATATTCTGTCTCTCTCCATTAAAATGAAACTACCATAAAAATCAGAGACTGTTTATTTCTTTGTAAGTGAGCAAACCTACAAATTCAGCACAGGATCAAATCATTATTTCACCCACTGTATGTGCAGTGGGCTGTGTGAGGGCCTGTGAGGGGAGCTGTTAAAGGATACAGACAGTGGAAGTGGTGGTGATGGCTGCAATTGTTCCAATGGGGATTGACTTCTGTGCATCGCGCAGGTCTCCAGAGCGGTTGGATCCAGCCATGATCCCTGGAGAGACAGTGAAGTGACAATTATTACCAAAATCAGATATTTATGGACATAGAAACACAAGGTGTGTTACAAACAGCAGAATATAGTTAATTCAAATAAACTCACTCGAGTTGAATCAATATAAATGCCTGACGTTGACAGCAACACCAGGAGTGCCATTTCTTAAATGGCTAACAAACGAATCCCTCAGCACCACACTGATAGGTAAACAACTAAATAAAAATGTCAATGATGACACAACAATAAGACAAAAAAAGGCTGAGAAAACAGTTAAGGTTTTCACCTGTCACAGATGGGAAGTAGATGCCAACCAGCAATGTGAAAAAGCTGGTGATGTCAGCTAACACGTAGCGGTTAGCGTTGGTTAGAGGGTCGTCCTGGTCTTCAACTGACTCCATCTTATCCCTGGCAATGAGGTCTCCCTTCTCATAGTAGCTCCCAAACAGGTTATCTGGATTGGCATCAAAGAAACATAGAAAGGACTAGAGTTAAAAGATTCATACAGACAGAAACTGAAAATAGGTGCATTATATTTTCTAATCCCTACATATTACCCTAACTACATTTTTCATTTGTAACCTAAGCCCATGAATAATTAACAAATCTCCTTTGTTCTTCAGGTATTCAATGATGAGTCACTCACTATTTATAATTTGTAATTAGTTTTGAGTTCTTCTTAAATTTATATTTATTGAAATAAGCAAAAAAGGTTCCTGCTTTCAAAGAACAAAAACGTGGTATTGAAATCACAAGGACTACCGAGGATGAATTACTTTGCTTTAGTAGGTGGATTTGTGGTTGCTTGTTTTATCTCTAATAAATAAAGTGAAAACACCTTTACATTTTGATCAAAATGAATTACAATTATAAAATACAAAATGTATATGTGCATACATATTCACCCCCTTTAACAGGGCACAGCCATCACTGGTGCTTTTAAAAGTCTCTCATGACAATAAAGGATCCTTTTATTAATCAGTGTAAAAAGAGCAAAAAACTCTATTTTGATCAAAAATGTACACCAATAAAACAATGAACAAATCTAATGTTGGAAAAACATATTCACAGGCACCAATTTAACCATGGGCTCTGACTTTTAAATGTGAATCCCTAACACAGAGTTTACTGTTACACCAGAGTAAAACAAGGTTTACCTAGCTATGGGCTGTTTTTAGGGTTTCAGTGAGCCCAAGGCTAAGAAATTAGTTTGCTCTACTTTCTCTTTGTAAAACTAAATCAGCATTTTTAACATTTATTAGAAAGATATGAAAATAAATATCTAGAAAAATGAATGAACATTTGAAAAAGAAGTTAATTTTTTTCCCCTACAAGCTCTTGTGCGTTTTGTTTCCTCTGACTACAAATTCAGTTCATGTGTGTGAAAATTTATACATACAAGTTCAGATTTACTTAACAAATTCTAGCATTACATCTACAAGCTCTCACATTTTTCAACATATTAACCTTCATAGAAAGACTTGTACAGTAGTTTTTACAGTATGTGGAGTGCATGACAATGATATCAGTGCCAAAGTCAGAGCAAGAAAGCGGATGTTTTATTGCATTTGAAAAAAAAGGTGAGAACTGCACGTCTTTGAATGTAACATTACATAATGGACCACTGAAGCAACTGCTGTGAAATGACTTTTGACTTACAGTAAAAATAGAGCTTCTTTGTGTGGCATAATACAAACTGTAACGCCATTCAGTGTAATAATATATCATCCAAAGTGCCAGCCTTCTTTGTCTTTTGCTTGAATAATAACAATATGAATAAGAAGAAGAAGAAAAACAACAACAACAACAACAACAACAAACACCTGCAGCCACTCATACTGGAGTCTTTTCCTGATGGACACTCTTTCCCCTTTAACAACAGATTAATGGGAAAAACGGGACACCCAGAACTAAGACAGTATTTTGTCTTCTTTTACATAGCCAACAATTCATTAAAAACCATTCTGCTTTCCAGGAAAGAACACCAGTGAATCGTCAGTGACTCAGCAATATAAAAAGACAAAGGACAGCATTTGTTGGCTCACTGCATGAAAATTAAACATTATTGGATCCAAAAGGAATGAACCAACCTGCCAAGATTCCACTAGTGACCCCAGGGATGCCCTGGATCTCAGTCACATTGTTGGCCACAAAGTATTTGTCACAGGTAGCGTTGAGGAAAGGTGAATCACAGAACATCTGCCACAGCTGGGTGGTGACTGTCCCATTGGCTGTCTCAATGGTCTTGGCACAAACATCAAAGGACTTCCACACCAAGGTGCGATTCCCCAGAACACACACCCTGGAGGAAAGAAAAGCACAGAATGTCTGTTGAAACACTGCTGCTGAAGTGACTTTTCTGCATGTGTGTTTGATGTGTTCTTTAAATTTATTTTATAGTTAATTTAGTAATTTTTGGTGCAACAATTCTACATATGCAAATAATAAAAAGTAACTAAACTAATTTGGTGAGTTAAAGAATGTCTTTTATTTTTATTTGTAAACTGCATTCTCAAACAGGAGTATGTCCCCAGAAAACATGGATTTACAGATTTTTGCAGGTCAGCTGTTTAGACATCTAGGGTAAAAAAATTGACAGGTAGACTACATATAACTGCTGATCCATCAGCATACTAATGAGTATACTTTAGAAGCCATTAGAACTGCATGTTGATATAAAACCACTGATAACCTGTACACACAATATAATATAATATTATAATACTCACTTTTCAGGCAAATTCATCTAATTTTTAAAAATTTTTTTAAATAGTCAACTTACAAAACACCAGCTTAGGTCACATAAGATAGATAAGATGTGCTCAGATGTGTGTTAGTCTGGGTTTTTATTACCATTTCAGCTTATATTATGTTGGATTATTTTGGCTGTAACTGCTTACGGGAATACAGGTGGATCCAAAGCGGTCTTGATGACTCCGGCGTAGACAGCCAAGATGGAGAGAATGACGCAGGCCAGAAACACCAGTGCCAGCTTGTTAACATACTTCACGCCAACAAACACCACCGTGGCCATGGAGGTCAACAGGATGGTCCCATACACACGCATGTTATTAAGCAGGGCGGCCTCGGCCTCAGGACCCTCCAGGCCCTCCAGGGGAAAGATGGCTGCTTTGGGCACAATGTAGATCTGCAGCAAAGGAGCAAAGGAGTTTAATTAATTAATTTTTTATTATGAGCTTTACGTATCCAGGGAAAGCAGCACAATTTTTCTCCAAAAAAAAAAAAATCCATAAAATATCATTTCTGGTCAAGGGCATCTTAGTGGTAGTTGTTCTGGGAGTGCAAGTGCTACTCATCCACTTTCACTCCTCACTGCTCATGGCCTGTCTGGGGATTTAAACTGGCAGCATTCAGGTTACAAACCTGCTCCTCTACCTCACTGTTTACTGCTGAATTAAAAAAAAAAAGAGGAATATAACAAAAGGTGAGAAAGGCAATGAGGGATGAGGTGAGTAAAAGAGGACAACTCTGTGATTTGTGAATATATGTGATGTCACATTAAAAGGCGTCTACTGGAGCTTGAAGCACCAACTCCTACTACTGGCTGCTATTTTAATTCTTCTTAATTAAACAACTCAAGCATGGTAATATTAAACATTAACTGCCATTATTACACTTTTACTACGGGTCAGTCTAAGAATAGTCAGAAGATAGATGGTAAACCCCTAATTAGCCCGTCACTATCTGTCATAAGGTTTAGATGATTCATTGCAAGGCTGTTACATAAGCATGGAAATTTCTGTCTTTTTTTCTCAGCCTGAACACTTCTTATCACTATGAAGAGAAACAAGAGAACAAGCAGGGAGTTGTGGTTTCGGTCATTTGGCTGAAGGAGCTGAACTGATGCTAAGAACAGCACATCACTAGGCAAACAAATCTCCTGCTTCACTGTGAACTCTTCATGCTTCCTAAAATAGCAGCATCGGTTTGTGTTCCTGACTTGGGTGGAAGGATGAAACATATTCAAATCAGCCTTCACCAGATCTGCTCCTTACAATTCTGCAGGGATTGTTATTTTACAATGGAAACTAAGCCAGCTTTGACCCAGAAGACAGAATTAACCTCCAGGCATGATCAAACTCTCTATATCCATTAGAGACATCCGGAATAATAATAATAACAGTGAAAACCCACAGTTGATAACAGTGGACCAAAGTGATGAGAGCTGTTTCAAGGAATGATCCTGTTACTCCAGCAGTGTCTTCATCTCTTACTAATGCAGTATTTGCATAATTACCCAATATTCCATGCAACATGGAGGCACTGCAGTGGAAGAAGTGTGGAATGAAAGGCAGAGGAGGAGAAAGAGAAACAGGAGGAGAGGAGTGAAAGATTGAGATGAAAGATCCCGCCATTTCAAAAACTAATCAGAATTCACATTGAAGAACACACACTGTGAGAAAAAAATAGCTTCAAAGCAAAGTGAAGATGAAAATCAACCGAAGGAGAAGAACATAGTGCAAATGCTCTGTTTCATATTCGTTGGAAGGATAGCGTTTATTTTTTATTTTTTGGTCTCGCTTTGCACTGACTGTATAGATTACAGGGATATCAGAAGCTTCATTGATGTCAGTCCGACCAAAAAGGAAATAAATAAATAAAAATTTCAATTTGTGTACTTAAAATGAAGAATTTTATGTTTTCTTTTTAGTATGATTTACTCTAGTTCCAGACTTCTTGTGCTCTTTGATAGCCGTTTCCCTGTTTAGAAAAACCGAGTCAATCAGAGCTTCGCATGCAGGATTAAAAATGACGCGATCAACATCCTTCTGCTGAACAACAAAAATAGCAACACGCGTGGATGAGATTAACAAGCAATACAGGTCACTATAGCTACAGGAATAAATCTTTTACCAACATATATTTTTTTAAATTTAAGTGGACATATGCTTATCCTTATTTTCCATCATATATCTGCTATTACAATAGTAGATGCTGATACTAAACATGGCCAAAGTTTCAATGAACATAACAGACCCCTCCAAAGGAGCTATTTGACATTTGGAGAAATACACACGTTAGAGTTGGATACGAAGAATGACGCACACTTAATATGAAGATGGGAAAAAAGGCAAAATAAACTCACTCCCAACCAGAAAACAGCTCACATAATCACACTGAACAATCAGGTGAGAACAAAATTGTAATTCAGAATAGGGCAATGTTAATGACATGTTTACCTGGTTAAGACAAAGAAAAGAAAGAAACAAGGAGAGATTAGCCACATTCCCTGTAGACATTAGTGATTGATTTTTAAATACCTCTGTGCTAGCTGTTTTGTTTGGCTCCTTGCCTTTAATCACTGAAACATTTCCAATATTGGCTCCACATTTCCTTGGACCAGGACTACATGGTGCAAAAATCTTTTATGTATTACCACTATAATTTAATCTAAAGGGTAATATTCTGCACTTGCAGCACAACAACATTCCCCTAAGAGTTGTGGGTCTGACAGTGTTATCACCTTGGCAAAATTGTCAAAATGTGATGTTGGAGGGTTCACTGCAGGGAAGAAAAAGCTGTGATTTGAGTGGTCATCCTCCATTAACCTGGCAGCTCACAACATTGTTCTTTTAGGTCATTGTGGTCTTGCAACATCGCGGATGAATAAGCTTGAAATGGATATGATTTCAAAAAGACAGGATACTAGAAGTTTCTTTCTTTCACTCACATAAACATGAGCCCCAAAAAATAGAAACGGCAGCTGTTCTGGATGTATAACAACATTTTCACAAATTATTTAACCAGAATCAGTTTCAGGATAAATAAGTGGCTCAAAACAGGCAATCCACCTGAGGAGAAATGCATCATTTAATGTGATTCATGCAACCATCTAAGACTACCATCTAAGACTTTGTTGACTGGTTGAGGCACGTTGGGGTGAGTCAACTTTTAAATGGTCCTTCCACACTCCAGGCTGGATGTTTGACACTAACACATAAGCTGCTTTCACACATGCACTGCAACTCTTTTCTAAACGATAACCTGCATGTGAGAAAGCATAAGATGTGCTCAGATATTAAATAGTCTTTAATGTCTCAGCTTCCCAGCATATATGATACTCAGTAGTGCCCATGTGAGAATAGTGAAAGTAATAGGATTCACAGCAAGCAAGTAGGTGTCATGTGTCCTGCCTCCTGCAACCTTGCCTAAACCAGAGTTAGTATTTGTAGCAGTGAGAATGTGTCTGAAGCAGACCTCCTGAATCTCTCTGAAGGTGAAGAAAGAGGTGAAGCTGTTATAAAAGAAAAACCTGGACAATAAAGCAAAAAAGCAGGAAAATGTCACAGCTGGAGAACTTCAAACAATAGAGACACATCTTGCCAAAAAAAAGGAAAAGATAAAGGGTTCAGTATCAAAGTTGGCTCTTTTTTTTTTTTTTTTTTTTATCCACCTT
>VUQS01019942.1:7181-17240 GCA_015108495.1 Heterochromis multidens
AGAGAAAAATTAAAAAAAAAAAAAAAAAAAAAAAAGAAAGAGAAAAAAGAAATGTTTACGACCTGGTGCAAGCAATGATTTTGGTCTCTATAGATAATTTTCTTGCCCTTGCTAACCCATTTAAATTGTATCCCAAGCTTTAATTTAAGCATAGTTAAGTCCGTGGGCACTTTAACAGGTAGGTGCTTTAAGTGTGTTTTCTGCAACCCAAAATTAGCACTCCATTAAAAATCACAGGGAATCATGCTAGCCGAGCTTGCAAGCCAGTGCTAGCATTAGTTCCCCAGCTCTACACGCTAGTCAATACTCACATCCGGTTTCAGAAAACCAGGATGACAAGATAGACAACAGCCGCAATGTTAAAGTAAAGGCTTTAAACCATTGGGTCCTGTTAAACAGCTACATTACAGTGGCTTTGCCCATGTTATGTACAGTATATCGTTTAACCAAATTACATTGAAAAAAAAAACAATGAATTCAAATAGAGATGAATTTTACTTTTGGCATTAAAAGTCTGGTCAATTTTTCAGTCCATTTTTCTAAAAATAATATCTAGTCTGTGTAATCTACACACTGAACAAATATTTATTACCAGTGTAAATTTCTAATAAATAACTGATTCATGAAAATTATTAAAGGCTTGTGCTTGAATTTCTAATAGAGTATTTAAAAAACCTTTATGACTTGCAGACTTAATCATTTTGCTCCTCTTTTCTTTTTCCTCTCACCTCGAATTGGTTGCAGCAGATGGCTGCCCTTCCCCGAATCTGCTGCTGGAGGTCTCTTCCTGTTAAAAGGGAGTTCTTCTTCCCCACCATCATCAAGTGCTTTCTCCTAGGGGATTGTCTGATTATTGGGGTTTTCTCTCTAATATTGTAAGGTTTTTATCTTACAATATAAAGACCTTGAGGCAACTGTTGTTGTTAACTGGCCCTATATACACTCACCAGACACTTTATTAGGTACACCTTGCTAATATTGGGTTTCCTTAGGAACTGCCTTAATTCTCTGTGGCACAGACTCAGCAAGGTGCTGGAAACATTCCTCAGAGATTTTGGCCCTTATTGGCATGATAACATTGCGTAGTTGTTGCAGATTTGCATGTCATGATGTGGATCTCCCATTCCACCACTTCCCAAAGGTGGTCTGTTGGATTGAGATTTGGTAACTGTGGAAGCCATTTGAGCACAGTGAACTCATTGTCATGTTCACTAAACCAGTTTGAAATTATTTGAGCTTTGTGCGTGTTGTCCTGCTGGAAGCAGCCATCAGAAAATGGGTACAGTGTGGTCACAAAGGGATGCTATGAATAATACTCAGGTAGGCTGTGCCATTTAAATGATGCTCATTTGGTACTAATGGGCTCAAAGAAAATATCCTCCACACCATTACACCAAGCCCATCAGCGTGAACTGTTGATACAAGGCAGGATGGATCCATGCTTTCATGTTGGTTACACATAATTCTGACCCTACCATCTGAATGTTGCAGCAGAAATTGAGACTCATCAGACCAGGCAATGTTTTTCCAATCTTCTAATGTAGAATTTTGGTGAGCTCGTGTGAACACGAGCCTCAATTTCCTGTTCTTAACTAGCAGGAGTGGCACCCAGTGTGGTTGTCTTCTGCTGCTGTAGTCCAACTGCTTCAAGGTTCAACATGTCTATTCAGAGATGCTCTACTGCAAACCTTGGTTGCAATGAGTTACAGCCACCTTCCTATTAACAGTGTGGCCATTTTCCTCTGACTTCTGGCATCAGCAAGGCATTTTCTCCCAGAGAATTGCCGCTCTCTGGATATTTTGTCCCTTTCAGACTATTCTCTGTAAATCCTAGAGATGGTTGTTTGGGAAAATCCCAGTAGATTTCTGAAACACTCAGACCAGCCCGTCTGGCACCAACAACCACACCACATTCAAAGTCACTTAAATCACCTTTCTTCCCCAATCTGATGTTCAATTTGAACTTCAGCTGGTCGTGTATGTGGATATTTGTGTCACTGAACAGTTGAACAGGTACACCTTATGAGTGTAAATATAATTGAGTTGAAAATGAATAAAATTAATGTTACATAAAAAGACTAGCTTTTTATGATGGTAAAAATCAAATTGATTAGATTCTTTTACTGCATTTTGAAGCAGACAGATTCCAGTTGAGACCAACAGGAGCCCACAGCCAGATTTGACATGAGTATATCAGAGTACCTGCAAGTCCTCCCACCCTCATCTTCATCTCTTTCCATTTTCAACAGTGAGGTTCGTAACCCTGCATCTCCAGGAGTTCTTCCGGCATCTGGCCCATATTCTATCATTAGCTCCCCCGCCCTTTTCCCCCTGCTGCCTCCCTCCATCTCTGTCGCTGCAAATTTACTTTAGTCACATGTACAGTAAAAACGATAGAAATGCATTAAGGTAAAATAGATAGAACATTGTGCGGGTAATAGAGTATAAAGCCCAAAGGAGTCTTTGAAAGTAAAACAAAATGCAACCAAAATGAGCATGGATAGGTTATAAAGACCTCACTGAATTGGATAACAGAGGGGAAGTGATGGCAAAAGTCAACAGGGTTACTTACTGCATGAAATTAAGCAAACCAGGTGCAGAGAATGAAAGTGAATGTAAATGGACTGATTCTTATATAGTGGTTTTCTACTCTCCTGGCGCACTCAAAGCACTTTATACAACATGCAATACAAGCACTTTTTTCTGTGCTTAAGTGCTTTCTATCTAATATTCACACTCCGCTGGATGCATCGGAGACCAACTTGGGGTAACTTGCCCCATGCAGACTGGAGCAGCCAGGGCTCAAAGCACCAACCTTCCGATGAGTAGATGACCTGCACTACCTCCTGAGCTACAGTCACCCCCAAGTTGAGCTATTTATCATGTACATTTAAGTGTAAAGCGCACAAAGCCTGTGTTTGACACAGTGACATAACATTTACAGCACCTCAAAAATGACCAGATCAAACAGCAAGTAATCCACTACATATTCATACAGGGCCAAAATTACAAAGACCTAGGGGATTAAATATGCCTCAAGAAGTCCTGGGGGGAGGGGGAGCTTGATTGAAATCAGATGTTTTGACTCAGTCTTTAATGTAAAGATAAATGACTCTAACCATCCTGAATTCTGAATTCAGAAAACAAATGCAGCTATGAAATATCTGCAAGGCTAATACTGAATGTTTTTGCTTTCATGTTGCCTTTTCTGATGCTTTTGCAGTGGAAAATAAATGAGACATCACTCTGTGGAGTAAGAATAAGGCAACATCTACACAGTGGATTTCTTTATGAAAGATTTCAATGAATAGCAAAATAAAACTCTGGTATAAAAAGACACTATTCATGTTATGCTTCCCGGGCATAATAAATGACACCAGGTGATAGACAAACACAAATCAAACTGATTTCCTGACATCATATGCTCGGTAATAAAAACAGCTGCTGATATCCTGTCATATGTGATAGAGGGAACGAGACCGCCTGCTGTTGCACATTTCAGAGCAAATATTGTTCCAGTCTGAGATGGTCAACATGGCTTATTCCACCTCTGTGACAGGATGCAGGATGGCTTTGCTTGAGCGCTCGGTAATAGCACAAATAAAAAACAGTAAGTGCTGATACAGAGAGGTTGTTTGTAGGGGTAGAGAACAGATCAGCGCTCCTAGGGAGCACCTGCTATACTGTAGTAACGACCCTGTCAATACGATTGGCCCACAGAGCTCCAGTCTTAATGCACTCACCCCCTTGTCATTATAAAGCACTTCAAAGAACAGGGAGGCCATTATATTCACAGTGTAGCACCAGTTGTGGAGCCCGTGGCCTCTCAGCTGTCCTGTTGCGTGGACACCAACGCTCTGGCTGATCCTCTGTCAGAGCACACTCCTTGCCGTGGGGGCCGTTTGGCTGGTTGACGGCCAAAGCTGCAGCTTCAGTGGCTTTTCAGGACGACAGCATTGGCACCACATGCCTGCAATAGCTGTGTCCTTCTGTGCATCTCAAACAGAGATGTGCAGAGCTGCCTCTCAGTTGGAGTAATTATAAATTTGGCTTTTATTAATAATTCAATTGAATTTTTGGTTTAGAAGCATAGACTGTATATGAAATATAAACAAAGCCTCTGGGTCTGAAAAGTGAAGCCAGTGCAGAAATGATTATACCTGCAATCTTTCCTCCAGCAGGGGGCCTACTCCAATGGTCGCAAAAAGAAGGCACATTGCATGGAAGTCTATGAGAAAACTACCCTATTGATCGCTTGATTTATGAACTCAGTAGACATTTTCTGAATGGGTTTATGGTCTCAATAACTAATTTCAAGTTTTATTTAATACAGCATGATGTTCATTTTGTAAATTATGGTCCCATTTAGAGTAAAATTGA
Organism: Heterochromis multidens; assembly: GCA_015108495.1. Classification (NCBI taxonomy): domain Eukaryota; kingdom Metazoa; phylum Chordata; class Actinopteri; order Cichliformes; family Cichlidae; genus Heterochromis; species Heterochromis multidens. The sequence goes on from VUQS01019942.1 coordinate 11,562, forward strand.
TGATAATAAAAGGCATGCGTTAGCACATTGCTGCTTTGTGACTGACAACTGCTACCATATGAGCATGTTTAGTTCACTTATCTCATCCTTTTAAAAAATTGTTCAACTAGAGGCTTCACAATGGGTGACAGCATGGTGGCTGCATCATACACTTATTTACAGTCTAGTGTAGCTATTTTCACACGTCCACTGCAACTGAACTGAAAGTCTGTGTGATTCACTGATGTGCAAATAGCTGAATGTGTTCACAGCTAACTTGTGGTCTTTCTGTGTGCTGCCTCCTGCACACTCTACTCAGGCAGCATCCTTGCCTAAATCAGTATTTTCAGTAGTGAGAATGTGTGCTAAGCAGATTACCTCGTGTTGTGTGCTTCATGTGAAAAAGGACATTTTCCTGTCCTTATTCTCCTGACGTTGTCTGGAGTTCATGTGTCAACCTGTATTTTAGAGTAGTTATTTTGTCCTTTGTCAGTGAGTTTCCTCACCTGTAATATTTGTGCTCATATAGGGAGGAGTGTGTCTCAGAAACTTTTGTTGCTGAAAAAGTTGTTGTTACTGATGTGGGCTGTGTGCCTGAATACATCAAAGATGCCAGTGACAGCCACAGATAACTTTTCATCAATAATTTTCACTTCATCCAACTGAGCAGAAAACTTATTTACAGTGGAAGACAGGCAGAGATGAGGATGACAAAGGAGCAGCAGAAGTAATTTCATTCGAATTCCGTTCGCCTCCATTGTATTGCCGTGGTGGCAGAAATCTGAGCAGCAGACATCTCAAAGCCTCAGCAAAAAAATATGAAAGGATAGCCAAGCCATGGTGTGAGACAGTGAGCGATAAAGAGAAACTTTAAACTGCCCTCTCTTAAAAATTCGGAGCCTGTTTCACATCTGAATGAGATCAGAAGTGTTAACGTTGAAATCAGCGATGTCACCTTGTGCTGACACACCCTGGAGATTTACAGGAATTTCTTGTTACTATTTCAACTATAATTAAGGTAAATCTAATTATGACATCATTACAAATAAACACTGAAACTGAAGTTTTTTAAATTTGAGAAAAAAAAATTATTTTAATTTGACAACAAAGTTATGGTTAAGTTTTATGCAACTTTGCATTTGCTTTACTGTGACTAACAGACCTAAAGCAAACTACATCTGGACACTTCTTATCAAATTCAAATACTTTATGTAGTTATGACATAATATCTAATTAATAATTATAAAAAATATTCCATATTAGGGCAAATTGCATTGACTGTAAGCACACTGTTCAGAAATTTAAAGCAAATGTAAAGAATCTGAGCCTTGCACACTGGATTCTGCAACACCACATTGAGATTTTAAGTGATAACATGGCTGAGTTTATGTATAAATACCTTGCTGTGTGCAGCCTTAGAGCAAGCTCTGCTAATTTTGAGAAATTTGTTGTTTCTGCTTGTTTGGAAAAATAAGTGCATTTGCTGTAATGCTGTAAGAGTCTCGCAATCCAACTGGCAAACACACTGGGAATAAATCTAAGCATTTCACCGTGTAATTGAGGAAGAGCACAGGGTGTCTGGTGAAAGACATTTTTTCTGGAGAACAAATATTCAGGAGGTATCTGAATGTTACACTTTGGAGCAGCTGAGCGAACACGGAGCTGCTGTTGGGACAGTGACAATTTGATGAGAGAACATCCTGACTTTGTTGCAATTTCCTAATCTTGCGAAATGTGCAAGCCTTCCTCCTCTGCGTGTTTGTCAGCTGCTTTGGGGATTAATTAGCATAGCAGTGCTGGAAATGGATCCACTGCAGCAGAAGACTGTCCCTTATTTCACACAGTGGGCAAGCTTAACAATCTCACAGAAACAGACAGCTCATATTTCAGGAAAACATAAAAAGTATGTTTTACTAAATAATGTGACTTACTCGCCTGTCTGTAATATAACATTGTGAACCCCTCAGTTTTGAAACTGTTGAATAAAATGAAACAACCCCACATAAAATCCAGGTGTTAGAACTGTAAAAACTGTAAATGGTGTCATATTGTTGACATAATGAGTAAATGCTATACCAGTTGGAATGAAATGACACTCATTTCTCTCCACTGGGAAGTTGAAACTTCTGATTCAAGGCACAAGTAATGACACATTTTCATTTCAGCATTATAAACCTGTCAGCTTCTCTTTTACTCTTTAGTATTGGCTGTTCCCTGAAACTCATTGCCAGTACAAATGCAGCTACCTTCTTACTCATTATTATTATTTCTTTTTACTTTGTATTGCCTCCTGACATATTTCTCTGTGCATTACACTTTAGATTGTTTTTGATTATTAAGTGATCTCACTACAGGTCTTTATAATCATCAAAAATAAATTTTATAGCGATTTAAGGACAATGTGTGGTGGTAACGAAAATAGTATTTCAGGGTGTACTCACACTGGTTACCCTGTACTATGCCCAAGTACAATTATCACCACTCCCCACTGGCCTGCACACACACTGGGCTTAACGATCCAAGCCCAAAATAAGCCTCAGTTTGTCTTAGCATCTCAGCTCTCCTTTCTCGCTGTGTCTCTCTTTCACGCTCGTGCAGGCCACAGTGAGGTTCATGATTTTGGGGGTTTAATTTGGGAAGCAGTGACATACTGTCCTTTTGCATGCCTTACTGATTTATTAATTACTCAAAACAGCAATTTTCACAGAGACAGTTGACATTGAGGATGCATGGGAGTTCCATGCTTGAGCACAGTCAGCAATCACACTGCATGTCTGTCGTGCCTGAGTCCAGCGGAAGCGAGACTGGGTTCACCTCTTCAAACAGGCTAGGGCATGGTATACTTTACCAGGCATGATATACACAGATCACATTAGTCAAACGAACTGAACTTATTATTTCACGAGGGGGAGTGGTGTAGTGGTTAACACTGTCACCCCACACCAAGAAGGTCCTGGGTTTGAATCCACTGACTGGCTGGGGCCTTTCAGTGTGGAATTTGCATGTTCTCCCTGCCGGGTACTCCTGCTATCTCCTACAGTCCAAAGACATACATGTTAGGTTAACTGGTGATTCTACAGTATATTAGTGTGACTGTGTGCGTGTGGTTGTCTCTCTGTCTGTGTTAGCCCTGCAGTGGCCTGACAGCCTGTCCAGGGTGCACCTCACCTTTCACCATATGAGAATTAGGTAGGCTCCAGCCTCCCTGTGACCCCAAATTGGACAGGCAGTTAAGAAGATGGATGGATCATAACCATTCAGCAGCTCTTGTCTTCCAAAGACTGAAACTATTTCCTGTGATTCCTTTGCAATATTTACAGGCTGCTTGAATCCAGCACAAGTGTGCCGACTTCACCACTAACAATGCAAACTACTATACAGAGAAGGGAGTCATTTTAAATTTTTACTTAATGTACCCTAGCTTGTTTTAACTACTATATGCTGATTCCAAGATCACAACTCCAAGAAAATTCTGGATTTTGAAGGTAGCAGTACCTTCTCTACATTCTTTGGAGGCACAGTTTGTTAAGTTATTCACTGTGGGATTCATTAAAGGCAGAACAATTGCCGGAATATTTTACTTAAGAAGAGTTCTGGTGCTTCAGTTACATTTTCCTCAAGTCACAGCTCTCACAAGAGAACAGTAAGAGTGCAGTCTGAGACGTGTGCAGAGTTGTACAGTATCTCATTAATCTGTTGTAAAGTACATTAAGGGAATTCTTTTGTAACACAGCATTGTAATTTCCTTTTTAGTTATACCAGTTGCTGCTTTATATTTCATAGTTTAAGTAAGTGACTTGTCCACAAGATAGAGAAGGCCTTCAGCTGTCTATAACAGGGAAATCAAATAGAGCTAAATTTTCTTGCACAGAAAAGAAAAGTTAGCATCATGTTTCCTTCAAAAAATAGTTTAGATGCATTGCATGTGGTCTTTGCATGAGGCTGTCTCATCTGCATACTAACTTTTGCCAAACCCACCATGTAAAACAGGGCCTGTTGATCTACAGAAGGCTGAAAGAAAATTAATTAGGCAATTTGGTCCTGATTGCTCTCTAAAAAGTAAAAATACTGTTTCTGTGAATGACAAAAGTGGCTTTAATGTTTCCGGCCTCTTATCAGCCTTAATGGATCACTAAAGCGGAAGAGAACTAGCAGGGTGCACTCTGGTTGCCTGGGCATGTGCTAAGTGCACTCAACATTTCTGCACTGACATGAGCATAATCACTAAGATTTGCCATTCTTAGGTAATAATTTGCAAAGCTACTGCTCTCTAGTACTTTTGACACAAAATAACCACTGTTCAGTTCTGTTGGCTTCTTATATAAGGATTGTTATTTTGTTTGGTGTTTCAGAGAAATAAGCAAAGAATTACTTGTATGGCTTGGTCCTGCATACAGGACAGAAATGACTATCAGCTAAGTCTTCTGATACCCAAATGGTTCCAATAATTTTTCTATTATCTTTTGATACTTAAAACTGAGTTGTAATGCTGTATATTTTATATTTTGATCTGGTTATAAAAAGTCAAACCAATAAAAAACAACATCAACACTTTTTTCCCTGACTTTTGGCATTTTATTTTGCTTTAGTGATCTGCCTCTGTGAGAAAACTTCTCTGTAAAAAGTTAACTTGTAAAGTGCAATTACAAGCATTTGGGCCCATATTAAAAGTCTAGTCTATGTGGGTCTACTGAATAGTGCCATAAGGAATTGTGTTACTGTGACATCACCCACTGATTAGTGAAGTTGCGCCTTCAACCATACAGTGGATCTTACTAAGAGTCCAAGGGACACTGCACACTCATGGTTTTGACTTGTCAATAAGAAAGTAGTTCTGCTCTTAAGCATATCCTGCTTTATTGTCCTTTTTTACTCTAATGAGGACCATAATTTACAAAATTAACATCATGCTGCATTTAATAACACATGAAACTTGTGATCGACACCATAAACTCATGAGAAAAGTGTTAACTGAGGTCATAGATCAAGAGAATCAATAACATTATCCAATAGACTTCTATCAAGTCTGAAATCTTTTCAGGAGTCGCCCCCTGCTGGTGATTAGATACAATGCAGATTTAAGGCACTCCTACATTGGCTTCCTTTATTAGACCTGCAAGCTATGTTTGTCTTATACGGAGTCTAAATGTATAACTAGCAGTCACTGTAATGGCTCAAGAACAGGGCACCAGTGCAGAAGTCCCCATTCCTATGTCAAACAAAGTTCATAACATATTATCCAACCCTGTTACCCCTTAGTTTTTTTTGTCTTATATAACCTGTTCTGTGATCTGAATTGAGGCCTAGAAAATTAAAAAGGGAATAAAAATAGAATTGTGTCTCTGGTAGCTCGAGCAGCTGCCTGTATTTGCTCTGTTCCTCTTAGTTTCATTGATAGAAAATAGATAAGGTGCTATGGGATGCGTGCCACCTGTAGTCCTCCATCCTCTGTAAAACATGGGTTTTGCTATAGAGGCCCCTTTGTCCACAGCTTTTTTGTATTGATTTCCTGGCATATACTTGCTTTTTTGTGAATGGTGCAATTTGTGAGATTGCTAATGCTGAGACAGATGAGCTCATGCATACACCCAGAGTCCACAGAGGGACAGAAATGCATGGCTTCAAGCTAAATGATTTTCTCTGCTACTTTCTCAGCTGTATGGTCTTTTTTTTTTTTTTTTTTTAATTCTTTCCTCCGGG
>VUQS01019942.1:17260-32314 GCA_015108495.1 Heterochromis multidens
GCTGTTGGGGTTTTTTTTTTTTTTTTTTACTAGATTCCCCAGGGCACTAGCTTTTTGGGGTACCAGGCATTTAGATGAGCACATGAATGAAACACTGTTTAAACATATAATAGAAGATCTACCCAAAAACTCCCTTCCTTCAAGTCAGTATGAAGTCAGTATGCAGTGGAAAATTTCCCGTCCCACTTAGTCACAAGGCTTTCAAGTGGATATGAGACTTTGCACAGTGTTTTGGAATATGCATGCGTGTGAATGTGTGTTAGCCTGAGATTTCATTCAGCGAACATTTAAATGGTCCAAACCTGCTCCATTCCCAAAAGAGTTCACATTTGCCAGTCTCTGGCTATGTTTGCAGGCAGCCAATTATGCAGCAGGTGTAATATCGTGTGAAAGCATCCAGTGAGCTCACACAAACAATAATTTGATGCTCTTACATTAAGTCTGCGGAGCCGCTGTAAACAAATCACAGGAGAAGAGCTTCTCTCTCTGTCACAGGCAGCCTCGGGCTTCTGTCACTATTGTGGTTAAAAATCCACAAACAGTGCACAGCAGGAACAGTTTCACCTAAAGAAGAGACTGGGAAAGCAAGTAATCTTCTCTTGCTACTGCTGGCCAGTGTTAACTACAGAACTGCAATCCTAAAGAGCCTGAACTCATGAGAAATCATGAGAAATCCATGTGTATTTTAAAACGGGTTGCAATTAGAGGATAATTAGTCAGTCTTGCTGTTCAATTCATTTTTCAGCAATTTGTTAAGTACAAATGAATCTGTATTTTAAGCTGTTGGTGGGACAAATCCACTTTAAAGATGTCACTCTTAGCACAAAAAAGATCTGGTTTGGTCTTTCTCACTATTTTGTGACATTTTGACTGCACATCCATATATCCATCTGCCTGTCCATCCATCCATTTTCTTCAGCTTACCCAAAGTTGGAGTCGTGGTGGTAGCAGGCTGAGCAGGGGGTGCCAGATGGACTTCTCCTCAGCACCACTTTCCAGTTACTTCTGAGTGATCCTAACACATTTCCAGGCCAGATTAGATATATAATTTCTACAGCAAGTTCGGGGTCTGACCCAGGGTTGCCTCTCAGCACCTAAAGAAGATGCCAACAAGGCATTTTGATTAGATGCCTGAACTATCTCATGACCCTATCTTTTAGGCTGAGCCAAGCCACCCTACAGAGGAAACTCATTCAGCTGCTTGGCCTCATTCTTCTGGTTATTACCCAGAGCTTGTGGCCATAGGTGAGGGTTGGAATGTAAATCAACTGGTGAATCAAAAGCTCTGCCTTCTGGCTCAGGTTTCTCTTCAGCACAGAGGTTTTGTTCAATGCTCAAATTACTGCTAATGTCGCATCAATCCGCATATCCATCTCACACTCCACCTTTGAGTCACTCATGAAACCAAAGAGCCTTAGATACTTAAACTTCTTCACTTCACTTGGAGTAGTGACTCACACCCAGTCGGTGCAATCCACTGTTTCCCAGCAGAAAACAATGGCCTCAGACTTTCAGGTGCTGACTGTTATCCGAGCTGCTTCACAGGTGCAAACTGCCCCATTGCCAGCAAGGTCATACTCAGGTGAAGCCAGCATAATCATGTCATCTACAAAAAGCAGTGATGCAATTCTAAGATTGCCATAGTGGGTGTCCTCTTTGTCATAGCTATGCCTTGAGATGACCAAAAAGTGACCAGATGTTGAAGAATGTTGAAACTCCAGCCAGGATAGATCTTTGTATTTGAAAAAAGAAACCCTTGATCTGTAACCAGTTTACTCAATCAACAATCTGCAAGCTCACCTGACTGCTAATGCCAGTGCTGTTGATTACCAATTCCCACTAAATGTCAGTGAAGGCTAAAATTGTCCATGCACAGTGTGGTGCCACACTCTGTCAGAGGGTTTGACGAAAATGACTCTTTCCCTTTCACTTCAATGTCACCTTGGCTGTCACACTGACTTGAATACGTTTAGAGGAGGAGTGAATTCTCTAGAGTGGCAGTGGAGATTGCTAATCCGTCAGACTGATTTGGTGACAGGCAAAAGTGCTAATCCTCCCATGCTATTCAATGCCAGTGAGGATCGCCTAATCCCTCACTGAGGGTCTGATGTAAAAAGAGATGACGCCAACTAAACGACTCTCTAGGAAAATGATTGTAAGGTCTGGGAGCAAGTTCAGGCTTCCGGTACTCACTGATATCAACACAGCCAATATTTACTGCTGCTCTGTGTATTTTGTCTAAATATCTTTTGAATCTAAGCCAGAAGCGTATTAATGTCCTGACAGACAGCCTGTTCCTCAGGTGAAAAGAAATTATCTGAAGCATCAGTGGGATCAAAATCCTATGAGAGCAGTTTTTCAGAGTAACTGATTCACATTTAGGCTAATACCGAGTATAAGTAACCATAACAGAAACTGTGAAAATATGATCATCAAAATCAGTTCTCATTCCACATTTCACCTTTTCCCATGTAAACTGCAGTTAATGAAAGAGGCCTTGAATGCAAAGGATGCTGCTGCAGCTTGTTCCTCTCTCACATTCACAGCCTAAATACAAACTGATCTGAAGCCAGTGAGAACATGCTGCAGCTTGGCACTAAACGTCCGCATGAGTTCAAACATCTGTCGGATAAACTAGCTTTTCAGCATTCAGGCTTTCATCTGATTTGTGTTATTAATAATTGCTAACAGGCAAAATTACTTCCTAGATATGAGGAGCTGAACACAGAGAAAATACCAGGTCCCATGCTGACATAGTTTGTAAGTGGAGGAGACATTCCAGGGAAGGAGGGGAGTGTAAGTTCCAAGACAAAAAAAAAAAAAAAAATAGGAATGAAAGCAAATTATAATCATAAACCCTTTGGCAGCTAAATGAAAATGAGACTTTTAAAAAAAGTTATATTAATTATACAGCTGGCAGGAATTACTTTCTTCGGCTTCAGATACCAAGTGTAAATACAGATGTTTTCTATCAATTGAAATTATGTATTCGTTAACATATACTAAAGGAAATAGGGTAATCAGTCACTTAGAGAAACTGTGCTTACTGGAAAGTAAAACTTAGATATCCTCACACATCTTTGTATCTGCAAATCAGTTCTTTTTCAAAATAAGCAACAGTTAATCAACTCTTATTAGCAATCTAATGCAGTTATAGCATTGTGGCCTCTTATTCACACAGACTGAATAAGAAGACTGAATCTGGGACTGAATGATTATTTGAGATTGGACAAAAAAAGGATCTAAGAATGTCTGTAAGTACAGAGCATGCAGATAGGGACAGACAAAATCAAAGGGATATGTTGATTTTGTCAAATGAGCTTATTTTCTGAGAGTTATGTGAAAAAAACTGATTCAATTATTGTGTAAAAATACTAAATATGAAGCAGTTAGCCTTTTGCAAGCCTACCAGAACTACGGGTTATTATCTTTTCCGGCTAAAAGCTGAGATGTGAAAAAATGTCCGCTTGTGGAGCTCTAGGAGACACTGACTAAAATAGTCTGCAACATAATCCATCCATCGTCGGGTCGCAGCAACAGAGATGCTCAGACCTCCCTCTCTCCAGCCACCTGGTGGGAAACAGAGGTGTTCCCAAGACACCGAGAGACATAATCTCTCCGGCGTGTCCTGGGTCTTCCCTGGGGTCTTCTCCCAGTGGGACATGCCTGAAAAACCTCACCTAAGAGGTGTCCAGGAGACATCTCACTCTGAGCCCCTCCTGAATGAACAAGCACCTCACCCCATCTGTTAGGGAGAGCCCAGTCATTCAGAGGAAACTCATTCCTGCCATTTGTGTCCGTGATCTTATTCTTCACTACCCACAGCTTGTGGCCATAGATAAGGGTGGGAATGTAGATTGACAAGTGAAAAGACAGCTTCTCAGCTCTCTTCAATCCACAACAGACCTGTGCAGCATCCTCATTACTGTAGACGCTGTACTAAGACCCCAAGATGCTTGTTCTGGTGCCTTATGGATTGGGTGGTGGTCAAAGGCAGAGGCCTTGGTGGAAGTCATGGCAGTGTGATCCCTGGCTGCTTTAACTGTTAAATAATCTTCCATATTTAATTTAAACATAAAAGTGAATCTTATGAGGGGAGGGCATGCAGATTTCTTAATATTTATCGGATAGAGCCAGGGTAGCTTTTTCTATGTTTCAAGTCTTTATGCTAAGCTAATCATCTCTTAGTTACAGCTTCATTCAGTGCAGATATAAGATTTGATTTACTTTTAGAAACTGAGACTTTACTAATTCCTCAATGCATGGAGAAGGATGAGCTGAATTTAAAAACTATTTCATTAGCATACACACTTAAAGCTTTAGTGAGCACAACAGAGACAAGGTGTAGCTTACTTCTTAAGGTAAATAAAAATGCCTTATTTAAGAGATTCCTTGCTGTTTCCAAATGAGAGAACTTTCCATTGTTCTCATTTCCTCTGAAATCCAGAGAAGCATCTGTTGAATCTTAAATTCAGGGACGGACTTGAATCAATACTTGGGATCGATATGGGCACCATATAATTGCAACAGGCCCCTACTAGGACAGTACAAATGCCTCTCATGAGTTTTGTGGCAAACATAAAGATGTTGGCAACAAGAGACCATCTAACAACGATGGGCTCTTTTTCCCTCTTTATTTTTAGAGGTAAGGGATACATGTAAGGTAAAACTTGACCTTTTAAAGTAGCAGCACCTCTCTGACGTTGTGGTTTAATGTCATCTGAAATTGAAAGTTTTGAAGGTAGACAGAGGATTTATGTCACCTTTTGAAATCATATTGTGTGGAGATTTTCTCCTGTTGAGTAAAACCTTGAGCTGTATGTGTTTTTTTGTTTGTCTTTTGTTGTTTTCTTTTTTATATGGTTGTTAGGATTTTACACAAGTTTAACAGAAGATAATCCTAACCCCTACCCCAGTAGCAATAAGCCTCCCTACAAACTGCTGAAATGTATCATTAATGTAGTTGTGAAACACATTACACAGAACTTGTTTGCAGAAGATAAGATGATTAGAATAGAGGGCAGAAACATTCTGATGTAATATGCTAAGACAAATCTTGTTTCAGTGAATGAGGAAGGCCCCTATGAACCACTGGTGGTATACATCTGCCATGAAAAATGGATGAGTTCTACCTCCCAAGACTAAAATTAGACAGAAACCTAATATGGTGAGTGTCCTTCAAGTAACACTCAGATTTATAAGCAACAAGAAAAGAGAAAGAGGGTGAGAAAAATCTACTAGTCTACAAAACAGTTGCCAAGATAGGCAGGAGACGGTAATGCCAGTGGACACACCGTGGAAAATCAGATTATTATTTTGTTGGAAACCTAAGCAGCCACTGAAATGAAGCAATGACATATTTGAAGCAATCGCTTCTCACAGTATGATTACTGTGTGACTGTCCTTCTGTGACTGAGGTAGAATATAAAATGGATAGAGACTAATGCACAGTGTAGTATGAATATTGATGTTACAGTACTATTAGTTACAGATTTGAGTGTCTGTGTGACACATTTGAAAAAAGAGATTTTAAACGGAATCATTTGGAAAGCAGCTAATGGATTACCTACTTAACTAGTTCATTATTTCAGGAAGAACCTTAATGGACTTTTTGGTCTTTTAGCATATGAGGGGAAGCTGCAGAGAATCAGTAGCAAAAACTACTTGTGAATGACTCATATTTAAAAGAGCAAGCTTAATGGCTTGTTTTCCAAAGCAGAAAGTAACTGCTTTCTGTCAGACACGTCTGTTACATCATATTGTTGTATTATAATTTTACTCAGATATGACAAGAGTCTGAAGACCCCTAAAGCTTGTGTGTCTTCTGGTACTTATATAGTGCTTTTCTACTCTATTTGAGCACTCAACGCACTTTCTTACAACAAGCCTTATTCAAACTGTTTCTACAAACATTTGTGAAAAATGGGTCGCTCTCAGGAGCTTGGTGAGTTCCAGCGTGGTACCGTGATAGTATACCACCTGTGCAACAAGTCCAGTCGTGAAATTTCCTCACTGCTAAATATTCCACAGTCAACTGTTAGTGGTTTATATATAACAAAGTGGAAGCGATTGGGAATGACAGCAACTCAGCCACAAACTGGTAGGCCACGTAAAATCACAGAGCGGGGTCAACGAATGCTGAGGCGCATGAGGTCGCCAATTTTCTGCAGAGTTAATAGCTACAGACCTCCAGGTTTGGTGGAGGGGGGATTATGGTGAGGGGTTGTTTTTCAGACGTTGGGCTCGGCCCCTTAGTTCCAGTGAAAGGAACTCTTATTGCTTCAGCATACCAAGACATTTTAGACAATTTCATGCTCCCATTTTTGTGGGAACAATTTGAGGATGGCCCCTTCATGTTCCAACATGACTGTACACCAGTGCACAAAGCAAGGTCCATAAAGACATGGATGAGTGAGTTTGGTGTGGAAGAACTTGACTGGCCTGCACAGAGTCTTGACCTGAACCCCATAGAACAGCTTTGGGATGAATTAGAGCGGAGACTGTGAGCCAGGCCTTCTTATCCAACATCAGTGTTTGACCTCACAAATGCGCTTCTGGAAGAATGGTCAAAATTCCCATAAACACACTCCTAAACCTTGTGGAAAGCCTTCCCAGAAGAGTTGGGTGGGCCGACATCATATTAAACCCTATGGATTAAGAATGGGATGTCACTCAAGTTCATATGCGTGTGAAGGCAGACGAGCGGATACTTTTGGCAATATAGTGTACCAACAATTGTTTTTTTACGCAAAAACCCAGTTTGCGCTGGCGCAACGTGTTAGTAAATCTGGCCCAAAGTCTTCTAAAGCAGCTGTGTTACATAAAGATTTAATGCAATGTAGATTATTCAAGTTTGAATAGTACTCTTGAATGGAAGGGTGAATGTCTCATGGATATACTTACACAATCATGTGGCAAACAGACCTAAGTGCAATGTAAACAAAACTAAGTGAGAGACCTTGTTGCTAACAAGGTAACCCTTGAATTCAAGGTTACAGTCTGCTGTGGTTTCAAAATGCACACTCAAGCATATGCACACCAACGTCCTCGCACACCCACACATACGTACACATCAGTACACATCATGCAAGCGCAGACAAATATATCTCTCTCCCTGTAGTGCCCTCCTTGGCAAAATCTCAGTGCCAGTCTCTTAATGAAATGCTCAATTAGGGTCTTTAAATAGGTAATTATGCAGAGCCTAATCCCCTAGCTCCTAGGCCCTATCTCATTTAGATGACACTTGGGCAGGAGAAATGGGAGGGGCAGGCACTCGGGCCTTAGTTTCTGTCATCAAAGCCCCTCTGTGGTGGCACGGGCGGCCCCGTTAATGATAAGGCACATCCAGGCAGTCAGTCAACAGTGAGGGCCACTGGCAGCACGGGAGATGGCAGTGTCAGGCTTGACAGTGTCTTAATCATGTTTGCGAGTGTTCGGGGGTGGATTTGTATTGGGTTGGAGGGAGCTTGTAGAAAGGTTTCTAAGAGGGTGTTGGAAGTAAAGTGAGAGCGAAAAAAGACTGTTTGTGTCATGTGGGTTCAAATGCAAATTTTTTTCCGGACAATTACCGAGTTAATTTTATATGAAACAAAGACATGGAGAGAGAAAATCACTCCCAAATGTCAAACTGTGCTTTTGCTTGAATCCAGGCATTGACAGAACGGTTCTGATTTTGTGCTCTGACATTTGTTTGAAGGTGGCATTTGATTTGAATTTCAATCTTCAAACTGTGGCTGGAAAAGGATTATCCATTTGTTTTTGGCAGCATAATAAAATGTCTCGTTCCAGTGCTACAATATACCATCACTGACAGGGAACTACACTTTTTTTTTTTTTGGGGTCTGGTAACATTGCAATGGCAAACATTTGTCTTGGTGAAACGACAAAGGAGGAATTGTTGCTTTTGCCTTGGGGTGAACAATTTCTTTCTCTTCACTGAAGTGCACAGGCAGCCTGAACTGCTTTTCATGAGAACAATAGCTTAGCTTGGCTAAAACACCTTTCAAGGACGTCCAAGAACTAATAAAAGTTATAATCAGCAGCTCCTGCATCAAAGTGCTCAGTAAACTTTAGTAAGGATACTTGAACCGCAGAAATATTGAAACAGCTTTCTAAAATGATGCTCATCCCCTCACCTAGCATGTCCTCTGACAGTCTTATCAGGATATAGATGGAAAGGCAGGAACAACACAATTTCACCCCTATCTGTGTATTCAGCAAAAACATTTCATATCTGTGATAATAATTTTTTGTCCTGTTGCCCTCTGTATTGGCACTGATGAATTTTCATGCAAAAAAGCTTTGATAAGCTGCTGCTTAAATGCTTCCTGCCTATTCTTTTACTTGTTGACTCAGGCTTTCTTATCGAATCTGAGTCATGGCAAAAACAACATTGGCTAAAGTGCAATGAAAAACAAGAATGGCTGTCAGCTTTGATAAACATTTTGCTCGGGAAACACTCAGCCTACAGTGAAGCAGGACAGCATCTATGTCTTGTTTGAAGCTTGCAGCTTAAAATTTATATAATAACAAATTAGTAATAACTCAGCAAAGTATTCACCTTTTAATTTCAAAATCCATATGTTTTTATTCATGGATTTAATTAACATAATTAATAATAATCCTTACACTTACACTGGGCCTTGGTGCAGCCCCTCTTTTCATCCACCCTGTCTGAAATAAACCAGTTTAGCTTCTGTCCCTTGAAGGCCACCCTCCCTTTAAGCTTTAACTTTCCTCTGATTGGCTGCCCCTTGCACACAGAAGGTTTGAAGAGCAGGTGAGAGGAGATTATGTGCTCACAGGCAGTGCTGTGTCCCTGAGATGACCATATCAGGGATATCCAAAGCAACTGACATCATACAGAGCTGATTGTTTAATTGTTTAATGTGAACATCCACCATTATAACAGACTAAATACATTATAGTCCCCATTATAATGTAGCTTAGATCTTATATCCATGAACATGTCCATGAAAGGGGGGGGGGGGCAAGTGCCAAAAACCGACATGGAAAGGCCCCTTATGTTTTCATAAGCCTGGATCTTCACTTATGAAAACATCTCACAATAAGGTAAACGATCGTGTACAGTGTGCCAGGCTAATTGAAGGGAAATTCACCCATCGTTGCCTTATTGCACAGCTATAATGTGGCGTTACATTTTAGCTCAGGGTAAATCGAGGCAAATTAGCATTTAGATAATGGAAGACACTTGGCATTTTAATTATTTTGCTGCCCTATGAGTATAGCGTGGATGCCCCCAGCGCCTCCTTACATCCTTCATGTACGCTTAAGTAGTGTATTTACATACCAAACGGCTTGGCGTGCGTACAAAAGCCACTAAAATGTCACTAGTGCACAATGTACCTCAGTGTGTCAATTGTTTCCAAAAGATAAGGAGGCACATTGCTGTTGACTTATGCCATATGTATTAGGGGGCAACACAATTCCCAGCACTGTATTATTCAGTTATTTTCAATAGAGCTCTGTTCTAATGTTTTGTGCCGTGTCGGCGAGTGGCAGGAATGCTGTTTTGTCTGTTCGAGGGCTCTGTACTTTCCATAAAACGACGTGAGCTCAGGCTGGGAACAACCTCCCTCTCGCCCTCCTTCCTCTCTCTTATTTCTCTGCCTCACGGAAGTGAGATTATTCATCCTCCCACAGACCGTTGCTGTGTTGGGGGTAGATGTCAGAGTGCCAGGAGCATGCGGTGCAAAGGGTATGCGTGCCTGCGTTTCTGCTCATATGTGTCTATTTGGGCACATGAATGCCTGAGTCCACATTTGGGAGCATGTTTGTGTAGGAGTCGTGCATTTTTAAGCTGCATCAATTTGTTTGGACATGGTCCTGAACCAGAGTATGCGCATTTGAGGGTGAGGAGAGTCTGCAATGTGTTTTATTCACATTTTTTTTTTCACCTGCTGTCATCTGTCCAGTTCCCTCTCTTTAGGAAACAATACCTTTACACTGCCAGATTGGTCTCGCAGCTACCTCCTCTCCTCTTCGGCAGCGCCTGGTTTTTCCTTTCCCTCTATCCCTCATTTCTCTCTCCCATCTCCCTCATGCAGCCTCTGTCAGGCGTACGAGCACAGACGGAGTGTGAAAAAAGCTGGCAGTGAGGCACATTCCCTCGCTTCCCTCCCCTTGGTCTCCGCCTCTCCTGCTCTTTACCCTACAGCGTGCTCTCCTCTTCATCCCCCTTTTCTTGCCTCCTTTCCCTGTCCTCCTCTCCCTTCTCTTGCCACCATTCTGCCTCGTTGCTCCCCTTATCCATTATATTTCCAGCCCTCTGCTCCGCCCTCTTCTCACTCCCTCTTCTTTTTTTCTGGTTCATAATATGTAACATGATTTAGCCCTCCCCAGTTCATGCGGCGTAAATTTAATCCCATCCATTCCTGGTTGGCTGCTGCTGCTGCTGCTGCTGCTGCATCTACTATTTTTCTCTTTTTTCCTCCCTATCCTGCCACACTTTGTGCACCCAACACAATAGATTCCTCATGATTCAGCCTGTTTGCATGATAACAAGTTCTTTCCCTATGCTAAATGCTGATACACAAGGTCAAGCACGACCCAAGTGGCACATGCTTGTACTATAGAAGCCGCCCACGCTGTGACAAGCAAATGTAGCGCAAGAGAAGGCCTCCCAAAGAGCTGGCAATCATTTGAATAGTTTACACAGCTCACATGATTCCCAAAAGGCTGATTGTACTCTGCTCTGGTTTTATGTGCTGCCCATTCAAAAGGCATTAGTGGCATCCATTAGTGTTCAATAGGAAGTGTGTTTGTTGTGTCAACAAGGTCATTGGAGGTGATCCAAAAATGCAGACAAAGATGAAATAGATTACTTTGGCTTTTTGTTTTTCCCCCTTTGAATTCCCCAGTGTCCCTAAAGCTTACCCAATAGCTCCATAACCTTGTGTGTGTGTGTGTGTGTGTGTGTGGTTTTTTTTGTTATGCCCGTGCGTGCACTGTGTGTTGGTATGCGTTCAAAGAGCAGCACAACAGGGCACGGGGATAATCAGTCACTAGACTACAGGTCAGGGTCTTGCACTGTTGGTACCATCCATCTGAACCAAACAGCTGCTGGGAAACGTGGCGGGAGGAATGAGATGAGAGAGAAAGATGGGCGAAGAGGGGGAGAGAGAGAGAGAAAAAGTAGCAAGGTAGATCAGGTGGAGAGAAAAGTCAAGGAGAGGCTGTTGAAAACAAAAAGGAGCACATACAGAACGAGCACAGAGGAAAAAAAAAGTAGAGGTATTCCTGAGCTGATGCTTTGTGCTCCTTTAAGTCATACTAAAGCGTCAAGGTCAGTCTGGGTGGGCTGAGTTCACACAATGATAAAACCTTGGTCTTGCACCCAAACACGGTAATGGTCTTAAAACTGCGACACCCTGTCCTCAGCCTTTGTTTTCATTTGCCGAGTTATGCACAGTTTTTTTTTTTTTTTTTGCTCAATGAAGATGTGTAACCGCTCATTTTGGTGGTTAACGTAACAGAAAAACAATCACAGAAAAGGCCCGGACAAATAATTTGTATTTTACACTATTTCTGCTGTGACATTTTTAAAGTCCACAATCATTTTTGCTGACAGAGAAGGGGGGGAAGTGGTTTGAAATCTCCTGGAAGTAATTTGCCACGGACACACAATTGAGATGGGATCGTGATAGCGTCGGTGTCCTACAGCCACAGCAGGTGCTTTTAAACCAATTATTAGACAGACAAATGTCATCAGACCCAATTAGCTTCCCACTGTGCATTTCATGTTGGGTGATCCATTCACGGGAAAACAAGATATAACCAGACATCAGCTGCAGCACCGGTAGCCTTTGCTCGTCCAAAAATTAGTCAGACTTTCGAGGCAGAGCTGGAAACCTTTATTTTCTCAAGCAAAAAGTCCGGCGGCACCACCCAAAGAATAGTTTATGGCCGTGAGAGGCTTGTTTGAGGGAGGCAAGGGGAGAGCAAATAAATAAGTATAGAAAATAAACTCCTCTAATGTGTAGTTGTCAGGATCTTTCATGTGGAGGCTGCACTTGAGGGCATAGCTTAGCTTAGCTTGAGGAATGTTATTACACATGCCGGCTGATCGAGAGCGATGTGTGAGAAAAGGCCTTGTCACTCGGTCTTAAATCACATTGCGGGCAGAAGAAAGAAAGTAGTAGTAAAGGGGGAAAAAAATAAGGAAAAATAGAAGCCAGAAACACAAGGGAGGAATGTTCATGAAAAGACAGAAGTGCACATAAGAAAAGGGCTTTTTTTCCAGTGACGAGAGACTTAAAATTTACAGTCTTTAAAGACAGGAAACAAGAAAGAAAAGAAATATTAGATGTATAACTGTGAATCTGGTCATTTGATATTTGGAAAAATCCTAGGGGCACCTTTCGCAGCTATCCATGTTTTTTTCTTCACGCTATTAAAGGAGCAGTGGTGCTAGTTCACAGCAGCTTGTGGTGTTTTATATGCCCTTTGACAGTGAAGCTGATATCACTCCTGTATACACTGCCACTCCACAGTGCTTTCACTTTGAATGATATATACTCTTTAAAAGGGAGCTTATTATGCTTGTCGTTATATATGATTTGACAATGGTGGATGATAATATCAGACATGGCCAAAGATTCAAATAATGACTTTGGTGTATGTAGCAGTCATCAGTATGAGAAGTATGAGCAGTTTCTACTTCTTTCAGTTGCTACTCTTAGATCTGTGTGATGTCAGTGAGAGTGGATATCCCTAATATGGTCATCTTATGCCAGCTTATGCCAGCTGTGTTCACAGCTTTGGCTGTGAACACAGCTGTCCCACCCACCTGCTGTTCAAACTTTCCATTTCCAGAGAGTAGCCTTGATAGGATAGGAGCTAAGACATCTCATTTCAGACAGTGAATGAAGGGTACACCAGGAGTAAACGGGTTATTTTGAATTGTGTACCATGCAAAGCTTCTCTGGTTGACTATGAGAATACAAGCATGGACATGGAAACGAGTATAATAGGTCCACTTTAAGCAAATGAATTTTATTCCCATCCCTGCTTTCCTCTGAGCCATCTCAGAACAAGGAATCTTCCAAGTGTTCAAAGCGAGGAATAGGTCACAAACATTTTCACAGACAAAACAGGAGAGTTGTGTTTAGCTGCTATATTTATGTACTTTGTTTTAATCTGAAATTCAGAATTTTTTAAGAAGTGATTGTATTTTGGTGTAGAGCATTCAGAAACATATTTGGGATGCACTGATAAATCAGCCAAACACAAACTGGTAGAGCTTGACCAGTATAGGTTTTTTAAGACCGATACCAATTGGTGATTTAAAAATCCAATATATCGGCCGATATTTGTTTTTTCTTTCAGACACACAAAACATAAACAGATTTTACAAACATTTGTTATGTGTACATATTTATTGGTCCTTATGAAGATATTATGACATGGCATTTTAAAAATAATCTTGTTTTATTGTCACAACAAGCCGTGGATTACTCGTTTACGCACTGCCCAGCTCTGCTCGGGTCAGCTGGTTGTTGTGTTTGTGGCGTTCCAAACACGTGTTGCCACCAGGGAAGTTGCAGAGTACCCTCGGGTGGCCAAACTATGCAACATCAACACTTATAAACATGTTTGAAGGGTGTTTCTCCCAATTTATGCACTTGCTCTGTGTTCAAAGATAGTGTGCTGAAACAAATATCCTCAGTGTTTTTCAGTATCAGGCCAGTATTTTTTCTCTAGAACTTATGTTAGATGGTTGAATACCAATGAGAGATTAATAATAAATAGGTTAAAAATCATCAATAACATGGGTAATCGGTCAGTTCAACATAACTTTATCAAAACAAAATATTTCCATGAATTCTTTGAGCTTTATTCCCAGCCATCTATTATTGGTGCCTTTATCACGGTGTTAAGCTGGAGAATGCTTTACTTGCATATTAAATCAACAGCAACTGGAGGGTGGTGGAATCTGTGTCTGCTGTAGTTCTGACTCCTCTCCACCTTGTGTCCCCTTCACTGCCACTTAACTTCATGACAAGAGCTAGTCGTCTGAAGCGGTTTCTGAGGCATGGGCTGTGTCTCTCAGCATCAGGCCAGAAATCACAGAGACCAGTGCAGTTATAACACAGCAGTTTATCTCAGTGTTCTCACTACTACAGCCCTGCATATCACTGTAGTTTAAAAGTGTGGCTGTGGAGGGTAATTACTGCATTCTTTAACTTTGCCAGTCTGGAGGGAAATAGAAAGTCCTGCCTCATAAAAGGAAGCACATTCTTATTTGCTGTGCCTGGCTGGCTATGATACTACTTTTTATAACCCAGTGCTGTTCGGTTCACATCCTTCGTAGTTTTGCTGTGCTTTGTCCTTGCATGTGTTGAGCTAATTACAGAGGGATTGGCCTTAATAGATTTGGTGGCATTTTTGTGGCTGCTCTGGTCTGTTAGGATAACATACCATAAGTCGGCTGTTTGCTTCGAGTTCAATTCAGTTTGTGCATGAGCCTGAAATTAAAAACACCCCATTTAAACATTCTCCGGAGCAGGCCAAAGTGAAATTAGTCAGCATGCACTGAGGATGAGCATAATGTGGTCCACATGCTATGCTCGAACTCATGTTGAAAATGTTAAAAAATTGCACTATCCGTAGCATTCTTGTGTCTGCTTCAGTTTTGGCCTTTGGTTTGTATTGAGCTTGCTAAAATAGTAAAACGTGGTGGAGAGCACGCAAAGATACACTTGGTGTGAAGCTGATGTTATGAACCTGCTGTTTTGAAGCTCATAAACTATTCTGCCTGCATTTGTTCCTATAACAAGTTTATTGGGGTATGGCTGGAATATGAGATAAATATGGCTGATTCTTTGTTGTTGTTGTTTTTTTTTTAAACCCTTAATAATATTGCTTGTCTAAATAGACCAGAATACCAAACAGGCACGCTCAAATGAGAATAGAGCCCAGCCATTATGGAGAATATAAACATCCCACCCTCCTTCTCTTTCACATTTCTGATAAGGATCATGGAGAAGGGGAGAGAGTAGACAGCTCAACAGCCCCTTTCTTTTTCTTGCCACC
>VUQS01019946.1:0-18095 GCA_015108495.1 Heterochromis multidens
TCATCTGCATAGCAATGAAAATGTATGCTATGCCTTCTAATGATACTGCCTAAGGGAAGCATGTATAATGTAAACAGAATTGGTCCCAGCACAGAACCCTGTGGAACTCCATAATTAACCTTAGTGTGTGAAGAAGACTCCCCATTTACATGAACAAACTGGAGTCTATCAGATAGATATGATTCAAACCACTGCAGCACGGTACCTTTAATAACTACAACATGCTCTAATCTCTGTAATAGAATATTATGATCAACAGTATCAAACGCTGCACTGAGGTCTAGCAGGACAAGCACAGAAATAAGTCAGCTGTCAGAGGCCATAAGAAGATCATTTGTAACCTTCACTAATGCTGTTTCTGTACTGTGATGGGTTCTGAAACCTGACTGAAACTCTTCAAATAAACCATTCCTCTGCAGATGATCAGTTAGCTGTTTTACAACTACTCTTTCAAGAATTTTTGAGATATTATCACTAGTGGACTATACAAACACCTGAGTTTACATCTGTAAACGAACTATTCCACATTGATACCCATTTTAAAAATGCTCACCTTTACAGTTGAAACAAAGCTGGCACAGCCTGGTATAAAAAATCAGTTTTGACTCTATGAGTCATAAAAAGTGTGAGTGCTTTTTTGGTTTTTTGTTTGTTTTTATAACTCACCTTATTAAATTTTTATTAACCCTTAAATTTTGCATTATAGGAAAAGTGGGTGCTCACACTGTAGCCAGATGAAAGTCACTGAACTGGACCTCTGAACCATGCTGTTGTTATTAGGGGTATTTTTAATTCAGTTATGTGGCAAATGGTATGACCTGTTCTGGAATATAGCCTTTTCCAAGAAGTTTGTGCTCCTGTTTTGGAGAAGTCCCTCAATCTGCAGTAAAGTGAAATTGAGTATACTAATATATTAGGTAACACTTTCTAATACGGCCCGTGACTTAAGGCGTAATTCTGCTATAATTAAATGGACATTCATTTATTTTATTTGAAAGTACAACGTAATTATATTTACCTACAACTACTTAAAGGTACTGTAGGTACACTAGAATAAGGGGGTAACAAATCGATTTTGACAGGACACAAAGAAATAGTTATACTTTAAGTAATTTTAGGTAGTACATAACTTCAAATATTTTACAGGAAAGGAGACACAAATTATTCTGTTAGTAATTTTAAGTAGCTTGTAAGTAATTCTAAATAGTGCATAACTTCAGGTATGTTACACAAAAAAAGAAATTTAAGCTAATTTAAATTTAAGTGGTGTGTAACTTCTGGGTATTTAACAGGAAAGGAGACACATATTATACTATAAGTTATTTTAAGTGGTACGTAATTCCCTGGTAATTTAGTGGTAAAACAAACAATATTTCCCCATCTTATGCTGTAAATACACTGTACTTTTCAGTACCTATCAAATATCTGTAAAACATCTGAAATTATGGGCTACTTACTTACATCATAACTATGTCTTTGATTCCTTTAAAAACCTGACTTGTTACCCTCTTATTCTAGTGTACCTACTTTCAAGTATTTGTAGGTAAATATAATTACATC
This sequence comes from Heterochromis multidens, assembly GCA_015108495.1. Lineage (NCBI taxonomy): Eukaryota > Metazoa > Chordata > Actinopteri > Cichliformes > Cichlidae > Heterochromis > Heterochromis multidens. Next base: position 1,561 of record VUQS01019946.1, read on the forward strand.
ATAATTTCAATTATACGCCATAAAGCTGAATCTGTTCATCTGGACGTAGCGTTTTTAGTGGGAGAAACGTTTTGTCAACTTATCATGATCATGCTACCTACCTAGTATGATTCATGATCATGATCATGAATCATACTAATGATCATGAAACTGACCTTATGGCCCATTGTTAGTCAGTGGTGTTAGTTTCGGTCATTATGCAAATGTACTGTTTATAAGGTTGGGGAATCCTGCAGTCAACTGAGACTGAAGAAGTCATTTGGATAAGTTGACGAAACGTTTCTCCCACTAAAAACGCTACGTCCAGATGAACAGATTCAGCTTTTTGGGATTCTTTTACCTGGATTATTGAGCATGCATCAAGAAATTTCAATTATAATATATTTAATTTCCATTTAATTACAGGAGAATTATTCCCTTAATTGCGGGCCGTATTATAGAGTGTTACTGTATATTATTACTTATGTAGCACTAATTAGTAGAAATCTGTGCCTCACCTTGCTAACTGAACCAAGGTAGGTAGTTTTGCATGTTTGATTTGGCAGATTAAAAAAAAAGAAAGAAAAAAAATAGAAAAGAAACACTGAATGCTCTTCCTGATATAACCCCAAAGGGATCTGTGTCTCCTCCTGGGACTGAATGAAGACCTTTGTGTAAACCACCACATTATGGAGCCTCTAGATTCATTCATTAAATGTGCAGGGTGTAAAACCAAAGCAAGGATGCTGAATGGTTAATCAGAGTTGTGGGGAAGACTGATAAATCCTTGTAGGCTTGTAACTGAGCCTTAACCTATTGGACATATTTATCTGACTCATTGTTGAACCAAAAATGATTGATTAGTGCAACTTTAAATGAACAGCTAATGTTTAAGATTTCTCTCCCACTTAATAAAGAAATATTAGGTTTACATTCAGTATACATTTTGAGTATATGATTATAACAAAACATAATCTACATTTTTCTAGTTAATATAGTAAAATTCAACTTTTTATCAATGTTGAAGCATGTTTTCTAGAGGTGTGTTTTACATCTTTGCTCAGTACAGAAATGTTATTCTTTTAGATTTAGTCTGAAAATTAGTCAGAAACCTCCAGCTCTGACCTGTTGCATTCCTTGCTCTTGAATTCCACCGTCCACCTTAAGCAAAGCTTGTACAGTTGCTAAAATAGACACAAGAGCTACCTCTGGTGTGTGTGGTCTGCTGTAATTCAGGATTGCAAGTCACCCACGCACACTCAGAAAAACATTTTGGGAGCTGGCCACAGAGCAAGACAGTGTTTAGACTACCCACAATCCCCTCCTCTCCTCCGCTCGGCTGCACATCCTTTGCACTTGGAACATTGGCCAGTGCCCTTAGTGTTGGATCCCTCCCTATGTCCTGCCTTTAAGGCCGAAAACATTGTGAAATGTTTTCTGTCAGGATGAAAATAATGAGGATATGGGCAACTCCAGTGAAAGAGTGCAACTCTAAGGAAAACTTTGATAAGTACTGTACATGAAGGAGCTGCTTGGATCTGTTTGCAGAAGATTTTGCTCATAGCTCTGGTATTACAAGTTGTGAAATATGCTGGCAAATGCCACTGAGACCCCCCAGAGGAGGGAAGAATGAATGATATTGTTCTAGCTACATATTTCTATTATTTCAGAGTTGTTCATTTAAGAAACTATCTGTGTGCTCATTAGATTTAATCAGGAAAAAGGAGACTTTCAACGTGGCCCCGAAAACATATATCATATATCTCTCGTGGTTTGGATTATCATTGTACCCACAATATATGTTTCCATTTCAAATAATATTTCAAATAATTTGCAAAAAGAAGCAGGAGAAATATATCTGAATAAATATGGCCTAATGTGAACTTCTTCATCAGCCTTGCAGATCAGAACAACTTCACCTCTCAAATGCTGGCACTGTCTTGACATGAACTATTGGGTTCTATTATTAGGATTTTCAATGGGCCATTCCCAATGTTAGCTTTATTCTTTTTTAACTATTCTTTGGTTGGTGGGCTGATAAACTTTTTCTTGAAATTCAATGCACAGACAGGTGGCCTGACATGTTTATTTAGAAATTCATTGCTCCAACAATGATAGTAACCCATCCTGGCTTAGATGCAGCAAAATATACCATTACCTAACCACCGTGTTTCACAGATGAGATAAGGTTCTGATGCTCAAATGCAGTATTTTCCTTCCCTAAAGACAACATTTCGCATTTCAACCAAAAAGTTCTAGTTTGGACTCTTCTGGCCTTTTGACTTGTCCACATGAACTTTAGCAAACTGCATATGGGCAGCAGAGATCTTTCTGTCTCTCTCAGAGCTCTGGGCCATTGTAGGCAGTGCAAACCTTCCACCTCACAGCTAGATCTGGTCCAACACTCCTTTTCTGAAACACATTTTTAACTGTGAGATAGTTTTAACTATCTCTGCACCTGTCACAATCATCATTAATACTGTATGCTAAAATATGCTCTTCACACATATTTGAAAAAAGTTTGAATTACTTTGATTGAAAACACTAATGCAATGCTGGACAGTATTCAGGAAAGTGAGCAATATATAGTTCTGACTGACAAAAGTACAAACTGTTTTGATGAGTTGTGAGATTCAGGTGAGAAGTGCATCAACAGAGTAACAAATATATTTAGTAGTGAAGTATGCGTAGAAACAATAGCAGTGTGTATAAAAACAATGAAAATGTCTAATGTGGGTGGGGAAATATGTTAATGATTTGAGAACTGCATTAAGAGTAGTGAGAATGACTTTTCTGATTTGAGAATGGCCTAATTTACTAATGCAGAGAAAAACCCTCTTTTGGAATTAAAAGGCTACTTTTGGGATTTAATGAAGACACTCAGTAACAGAAAGGCAGGAACACAGCAGGTATGTTGGCGATTGGCCTTATTGCATATGTATTTGTAGGATTTTCCCTTTCACAGCGTGAAATTTTTGGGAGGAAAATATTTAAATGAATCATACAAGCGTGATTTACTACTGGGATTTGTGATAGTTGGAGTGTTCATTTATTTGGAATGAGCGGGAGAAATTTTACCAGAAAGAGTGTAATTGTGATGGGTGGATGGCCTAAATCTATGAACACTGCTAAAACCTTCTCTGTTCTGTCCTAATTAAAACGTCTTTGTATGTCTAAGCAGTGTGCAAACAGTGATTTTGCTGTAGTTCCTTTTTTAACTTCTCTCAATCAGAGCCACTATATACCATATTGAAATTTAAAAAAACAGCTTTTAACATGACTGTTTTAGTGTGTCAGATTAATGTCGGAATCTTAAAATATGTCATATTGACTTTAATAAATTCCTGCAGTCCCACACAGCCAGCAGAAAAACAAGCGCAAGGTGCATTTTTACACACATGGCACAGTAAAAGTATTTTCATTAACACACAGATGGTTCAGGATCTGACGGTAAATAATATTTGGTGTTCCTCTGTGTGTAACAGCTGACATACAGGTGCGCTATTGCAACACTCAGAGAGTTTTATGATGGGCAGCCAGTACTAAGTCCCAGTCCCAGCAAGGTGTGACGCATTCCCAGACATCTGGAGGACTTCGAACTCACCTACCCATCTCACCGTCCTTATAATCCACTACCATATCCACCTGTTCATTATCCTGCACCACCCCCTGTGCAGCCCTCCTACCCAGCACCCTTTCCTGTAACTCCTCAGCCTGCAAACAGCTCTCATCTACCAAGTGTGATGGAGATGGCAATTGCTTCATCATTTGGCATCCCTAAGCCCAAATTGGCAGTATTCAGCTCTGGGAAAGAAAGTGACTTTCTCATGCTTAAAATGCGTTTGGACAGTTTACTTGGTCCTCACAAACATTTAATTGAGGACTACAAATATCAGATCCTCCTTGACCATCTTACATTCCCTTCTGCACTTCAAGTAGTGAAGCGGTATGTCAATAGTCAGACTCCATACATGTGCCATGCAAGCCCTCATGCAGAGATATGGTCAGTCAAGGCATCAAGTGCAGGGAGAACTCAAGACCATACTGAATGCCTCCGCAGTCAGGGCTGAAGACTATCAAAGGTTTGAGGACTTTGCCATGTCAGTTGGAACTTTGGTGGGAATGTTGAGTACAATGGATGGCCCCTCATCTTCAGAATGTGTGGGTCTCATGTTGACACATTACTCACCAAACTACCCGCTAACTATAGAGATGCCTTTACTGAACATTGCTTTAACCAGGGAATTATCCGAAGTGGTAGCGATAGTACATACACTCTCCCAGATCTAGCTGAGTGGCTCGAGAGAAAGGTTCAGACTTTGCAGGTGTCTTGTCAGTACCGCCACATCACCACATACTGACAGCAAGGAGTGGAAAGCAGTGAAACAACAAAGAGTCAAACCTGCTACTATATTGCTTGGTAGTCAGCAGGGATCCAAGCACTCTAATCCTGCTCCTGGCCCTGCCATAACTGCACAACTCCACAGCCAGTGCATGCTGGTGGCCCGGTAGTTGTATGCACAACACTGGGATGGACAATACAGGGACCGGCCAGCTTTCTGCAACAGTCAGCAGACACAAGAAACTGTCTGCATCTATCAACTCTCTCTACCTCAGAAGATCTGCATCAACACGTCCAGAGACTCTGGCAGATTGACATCCTACCCTTCCGCAACAGCAAGGAGGTGATTCAATCGGGTGAAAATAAAGCAGCCATAGAACAACTGGAGCAAAAGACTGTCCATGTCACTGTCAATAGGGTGTCTCGTTATGCCACTCCACTCTTACGAACAGGGATAGGGATACACCCTGGCCAGGTCGCCAGTCTGTCGCAGGGCTAACACAGAGAGACAGACAACCATTCGCACTCACATTCGCACCTATTTGTGGCATGTTAAGCCAAACCGCTGGATATGCGGCCAACATTCCTCCACCAGCCTCCAGTTAACTGGCCCACTCACCCAACAATGAGTTCTATACAAGCAGAGGAGACCCGTGACACAATCTTCTGTGGGAATCTCTCCACAAGCAGCTGGAGTATTGTAAATGGCGCAGAAAACTTGTCACTCCCCTGATAGCAGACATACCTGCTGCATGGTTATGCATCAACCAACCACCATACCGGTCTCCTTGAGTTGACTGTTTTGGCTCATACACCATAAAAATAGGGCGTAGACATGAGAAAAGGTGGGGCATTATATTTAAATGTCTAACCACCAGGTGCGCACACCTAGACCTTCTGTGCAGCATGGACACAGATTCATGTTTGCTTGCTTTGTGACGCTTTGTGGCAAGGAGAGGAAAACCCTTTGAAATCCTCTGAGACCATGGCACTAACTTCAGAGGAGGAGAAAGAACGCTACAAGAAGCCTTTGCTGCAATGGAACCAGTTTTGAAGCAGCAGCTCTCTGAACAGAGCATCGATTTCAAATTCAATTCACCACTTGCTCCAAATTTTGGTGTTACATGGGAGAGGGAGATTAAATCTGTGAAAGCCTCCTTGCAAGTGGTCCTGAAGGACCAAGCTGTCCCCGAAGAAGTCCTGATGACTATACTTGTGGAAGTGAAGGGTATACTCAACTCAAAACTCCTTGGTTATGCAATATCTGACATTCCTGAACGTGATCCCATTACTCCCAACCTTCTGCTTATGGGGCGGCAGGACGCATCCCTACCACAAGTGGTATATGGCAAGAATGACCCACTGGGACGCTGCCGCTGGAGACAGCCAAGTGCTCGTCGACCGTTTCTGGGTTCAGTTTACTCACCACTACCTACCTAATCTTCAGCTTCGTCAAAAATGGCACATCTGTACTCCCAATCTCACCACAGACAAAGTGGTCATGATTGCTGACCTGCAGCTACCAAGTGCGCTTTGGCCAGTTGGACGGGTAACTAAAGTAATCTCCAGTGATGTTGGCAAGATACGCACCGCTGAGGTGGATATAAAGGGAGCTAAATATATTCGCCCTGTGACTGAGCTCATCACTCTTCCAAAAATGCCAGAGACCTGAGAAGTTGTTTATATTATCCAGCAGGGACATTTGTGTTACTGCAAACTCTTTTAGTGATTTTGGGGGAGACTGTGCAAATTTCCCTGCTCTGACTTGGCCTCGGGATGTCTAGATAAAATAATCAAGTGCACCCCAAGGAACTTTGCATCAGTGGTCATGCGCTCAGCACGCAGAGTTAATATTCCAAATGGAGTGGAGGCAGAGCGCTGCAGTTGTAACGCAGTTTCTTGTGATTGAGTTGTGCGTTAATGAACCTAAAACCACACCCACACCCACTCACGTATATGCATTCAATCATGGCTGTACCGAATTCGGATTGAGACTGGCAAGCAATTTGATGTACCCAATGTTTAACGTGTCTGTGGGACTTTATTAAAGACAGTTAACCAAACTCCTGGATTGCTGCAGTCTTTCTGACAGAAGACTTAGGTCAGACTTGTAAATGCCAGCATCCCCACATGTCTTTCACACACTGTATTATTTTTGTTAGGACATCACTCCCTACCTCATCAGCTGAGCCAATAGTTTGCGCTGTTCTTGGCAGGTAATTATTGAAATAAACTGACTGCATTTTTTTATATAAAGCAGTGCACTGCTAGATTACTCAAAGAACTTTCCGCTCCCATGGGCGGAAATTTATACCAATGCACCATCACGCTAATTCCCCCAGGGGGCTTTCAATCACAAAACTGACATTGTATCTTTTTATTGAACCCCAAAAGTAACTTTTTGAAGCCAAAAGAGGGTTTGGCACTGGTGCAGACCATTACTAAATTTGGTCCTAAATATCACAATTACAGGTTTGAGATCACTCAGTTTGTCTTTATTAACTTTGTTGCATAAAACACCCTTAAAGTGACAACTGCATTTCAACCAATTTATCTAATTGTGCATATTTTATTTCTTTTCCTAAAAAAAAAATAGTGATGTTCTGGAAGAACTACACCTGTGGCTATAACTCTCGGGTGGCTTACCAGTCAGCCTGCGAGACCCTTTCACAATATAATTCTGGATTAATTTGAGTTTCTAGTCTTTACAGATAACCAAACCATGACATGAAGGGAAAAACTGACGGGATAAAAGCATGATAAAATAATGTTGTGGTTTTGTCAATGTGCAAGTAAGACCGCTAGGGCTGCTCTGTTAATGTTTAAATACAATTATCCAACACAATTGCTCACAGACTTAGAAAAATAATAAAAAAGACTTCTAATAAAAATTGGACTTCTATGAGATTTGATTATAATTCAAGCGAATGAACTAAATAAATAAATATGAAGTGAACCAATCCTACCAGTGCATGGCGGGGAATGAAAATACTTGTTTTATTTTGATTGTTATGGTTTATTAATCAGTGGAAGCCAAAATTCAAATGACTGCACAGCTAAGAACAAAAGTGAGGAATCTGAGGAAGCTGTTTAATCCTGTGGCCCAGGAGGAGAGCGATGAGGAGATCAGTGGATCCCAGTTCCTCTGTGAGAAGATACGCTACCTCACTTTGGAAGAAGCCCCCGACTGTAGACCCCCATGCAGGCTGCAGCAATGCTGCCACAAAGCAAAGGGTGAGAAGCCTAACAGTTTTCTTAACAATTATGAACATCATCTTGTAAAGTGTACTTGGTCACTAATCCCTTATTTTTAACATTGCTGTACTATTCTTTGCTCTGCATATAGAAAAATTCATTTCTTATCACACTGTAAGTGGGAGATAAATAAACTCCCTGGTGTCTCTCTTCTGATCTCTTTGTCTTGGGTGGGTTTTTTTTCTTGAGACATTTTGGTACTCTTTGGTACTTCATATTTTACTCACCATCACTTCAAACTAGGAACTGAGCCCATAAAGTCAACCACAGGAGTCGCCCCCTGCTGGCCATTACAAGAATGCTGGTTCAAGGATTGTTAACTTGGTAAAACTTTATTGGAGTGTTAAATGGCTGCCAAGTAAAGTATACAAGTAAGTTTGTGAGCTTAAATTATATTCGACTGTGGTCTATAAACATGGGTTTGGTTACAGTTTAGCTGTATTATTTTTTGTTTGTTTCCTTGTTTTTCCATTTCCTGGAATAATGGTGAGGATTTGAACATGCTGCAAGCTTCAGGAATCAATGAAATCCACAGAGTGTAAATTTGAGTCACAACGACCAAGTTTATATGAAATACACAGGCCCGTCATTATGTTCACCTGTTAAATCCTATCTCACCTTACTGCTCCAAACATGTTCCAGTTGAGTATTTTTGATTATATTCTCATTTCTTTGGGAGTAACAATATGTAGTAACTTATACAGCTCAATATTTGTGAAAATTTTGTGTTAAGAATGTAATTATATGTCATGATGTGCCACTGGTTTTTGTTCATGTTTGTTGTTTTCTCTCCGGAGCGCTCGATGAGGACAGCTGTGTTCTCCGCCCCTTTGGGGTGGAGTTGGGAGTCCTCCTCTCCTCCCTCCCAGAACCACCTGCAGCTCATCAATCATGGTTTAAGAGGGCTGCGTCGCCACCCAAACCTCGCCAGATTATCAGCTCACTCGGTGTGGTAACACAGGCCGTCTTAGCTAGCGATTGCTTCTTTGTTTTTGATCTTGTCTAACTCTACTTTTCGTGTTCCTAGTGCGAGTCTCACCTACTCACGACCTGATCTCTCCGCCACACGCTAAATATCCGGTGGATACGGATTACCCTAACTCCCTCTCGGACCCTGACCTCATCTCTCAGCTGTCGCTACGGGATCCCTCTGGATATCAGCCTCCTCGCCAGCCTGCTCACCCTCCGCCAGCCTAACAAACCCTCTCCAGCTCGGACCAGTGGCCTCCCCCCTCTCCGATTCCCGGTTTTTTTAGGATTCAAGTAGGTTTTGCATATCCACATTCTTTCCCTACAACTGTGCGTAGTATTTGTGGAACGCAGGCCCTGTTTAATATTGTCTCTTCTCTCTCCCCTAGATTCGCTTGATTCCGCCGGCTTCCTCCCTTTCCCCCACTACGACCCAAGCTCCGTCTCTCACCCACGTTAATGATTATTTGTGTCACGCGCTTGATCTAATAAACCTTGTTAACTATTGATTTCGCTGTCTTGTCTGGATTAGCGCTTGAGTCCACCAGCTTCTTATCTTAAATCATAACAGTATAATCTGGCCACAACATGGACTCAGCTGACCCAGTCAAGGCAGCTTTAGCCAGGCAGGGGGCCCTCTTGGCAGAGCACACCGCCGCCCTGCAGTTCCTCGGGGTACAGCACACCCACACTTTGCAATGATTAGAAGGCGTTACTCGTTTACTCGAGTCACTCGACTCTAAGGTTTCGTCTGGCTTTCCCGCTAATGTGGCTCCAACTTCCTCTCCTGCAGAAACTGCGGAGGGGGGCGCGGCGGTGCCCGCTGCCTCAGTTGCCGGTCCAGCAGTCACGGAGGCAATTTTCCGTGACGCGGTCTCTCCCCCTCCGGAGCCTTTTTCAGGAGAGGTGGGAACCTGTGCCGGGTTTCTCCTCCAGTGTTCTTTAGCATTCGCACGCTCCCCCCGTTCCTTTCCAGATCATGCCTCTAAGGTGTCTTATGTGATTGGATATCTGCGAGGTAAGGCCCTCGCATGGGCAGAGGCATATTTGCTTCTTCACCCTATTAATACTTGTACCTACGAGGTGTTTATTGAGGAGTTGAAAGGGACTTTTTGCCACCCGCTGAGCGATGGGACGGTGCCTAGGCGGCTATTAAATTTACGACAGGATAGGCGTAGCGTTGCTGAACACGTAATTGAGTTCCGCACGCTCGCTGCCAGCTCGGGCTGGCCCCCAAGTGTATTACACAGTGTTTCTTGGAACTCACTCAATGATGGAATGAAGGATCAGTTAATCTCTAGGGATGAACCCTCCTCCTTTGAGTCAAGGGCTTGCTTCTACTGCAGTAAGCTGGGACATTTCCTCTCCACCTGTCCCTTGCGGCCAAAAGGGCCCGCCCACCAGTAGCGGTAGGGATACTGCTGGGCAGTACTTCTCCAGTTAAAGTCCCTCGCCTCACTCTACCTACCACTCTCTACGTTCAACAGGAATCAGTCCCCCTCCAGGCATTAGTTGATTCAGGTGCTGAACAAAATTTGTTAGACCATGACCTCGCCATGCAATTAAGCATTCCCATAAGACCTTCACAGTCTCCCATTACCGTCTCTGCGCTCAATGGTCAAGTTCTAGCCACCGTAACCCACCAGACTGACCCTGTGCACATGTTAGTTTCTGGTAATCATCATGAACACGTCACCTTCTTCCTTTTTTCCACCCCAAACACCCTCTGGTCTTAGGTTTTCCATGGTTAGCTAAACATAACCCCCAAATTAACTGGGGTGAGAGACGCATCGAGAGTTGGACTCTGTTTTGTTTATCTCATTGCCTTCAGTCTGCCGATCCACCTGCCCCTTGTGATTCTGAGCCAGGTCCCCAGTATTCCCCTGACTTAACCTTAGTGCCTCCAGTTTACCATGACCTCCAACAAGTGTTCAATAAAGCAAAAGCTCTCTCACTGCCACCTCACAGGCCCTACGAGTGTGCCATAGATCTCCTTCTCGGGGCCCCGTTGCCCACCAGCCGATTGTACAACCTTTCGTGCCCCGAGAGGGAATCTATGGAAAAATATATCCAGGAATCCCTCGCTACTGGTATTATTCGGCCCTCATCATCTCCTGTAGGTGCTGGTTTTTTCTTTGTGGCTAAAAAGGCTCTTAGACCCTGCATTGATTATCGGGGTCTAAATCAGATCACAGTAAAAAACAAGTACCCTCTTCCCCTCATTAATTCAGTGTTCGAGCTCCTTCAGGGAGTCACCATTTTCACTAAGCTTGGCCTGCGCAATGCATACCACTTAGTCAGGATTCGCGAAGGAGATGAATGGAAGACGGCATTCAATACACCCCTGGGACATTTCGAGTACCTAGTCATGATGTTTGGTCTCACCAATACTCCCGCCGTTTTTCAAGCTCTTGTGAACAATGTACTAAGGGATTTTATTAACATCTTTGTCTTTGTGTATTTGAATGATACTCTCATCTTTTCCAAGAATCAAGCAGATCACAAAATCCATGTTCGTCGTGTGCTCCAAAGACTCCTAGAGAACCGTCTCTATGCCAAAGTGGAAAAATGTGAGTTTCATGTTACGACCATGTCATTCCTTGGTTTTGTGTTTGAGGGTGGGCAGGTGAAGACAGATCCAGAAAAAATAAAGGCAGTCGCCGAATGGCCCAATCCAACCACCTGGAAACAGCTTCAAAGCTTTCTGGGGTTTGCTAACTTCTACCGGTGCTTCATACGCAACTTCAGTCACGTTGCCTCACCCCTAACTCACCTCACCTCCACGAAGTTGCCTTTTATCTGGTCACCAGAAGCTGAGTCCGCTTTTCAGGAATTAAGTCCCATTTCCCCTCTGCTCCCATCTTGGTGCACCCCAATCCCAACCTCCAGTTCATATTGGAAGTGGACGCCTCCAGTGTGGGAGTAGGGGCAGTTCTCTCCCAGCGGTCCTGCCCTGAAGGTAAACTGCAGCCCTGTGCCTTTTTCTCCCGACGTCTCACTGAGACTGAACAGAATTATGATGTAGGGAACAGGGAGTTATTAGCGGTTAAGCTAGCCTTGGAGGAGTGGCGACATTGGCTAGAGGGAGCCAAACATCCTTTCATTGTTTTAACTGACCATAAGAACCTTTCCTACCTGCAGACTGCCAAATGCCTAAACTCCCGTCAGACTCGGTGGTCGTTGTTTTTTGGCCGATTTAACTTTTCTATTTCCTATCGACCAGGTTCTCGCAATAAAAAAGTTGATGCCCTCTCCCAACAGTTTGCCGCCACTGATGAACCCACCAAGTCTGAGACTATACTCCCTGCCACCTGTTTCGTGGGCTCACTCACCTGGGAGTTTGAGGATCAGCTCCAGCGAGCCCTCCGGGAGGAGCCGGATCCGAGAGGTGGCCCTCCCAACCGCCGTTTTGTTCCTACCTCCGTCCGGTCCGCTGTGCTGCAGTGGGGCCACGCAGCCAAGTTTTTATGCCACCTCGGGGTGAGTAGGACACGGACTTTTCTTCAGCATTACTTTTGGTGGCCCACTCTTGCTAAGGATGTAAAGGACTATGTTTCAGCCTGTGCCATCTGTGCTCGGAATAAGAGCAGTTCCCAGGCCCCCTCTGGTTTGTTGCAACCGCTTTCAGTACCCCATAGACCATGGTCGCACATAGCCTTAGACTTTGTAACTGGATTACCACCCTCCAATGGAAAGACTGTTATTTTGACCATTGTAGACAGGTTTTCAAAGTCAGCTCATTTTTTAGCCCTGGATGGTCTGCCCACAGCCACAGTCACTGCTAACCTCCTTATCCAACATGTCTTTAGGTTACATGGTCTGCCTGCGGAAATAGTGTCTGATAGGGGTCTGCAATTTGTATCGCAGGTATGGAAGTCCTTCTGCTCTGCCCTGGGGGCCAAGGTATGTTTAAGTTCTGGTTTCCATCCTCAGACTAATGGACAGACAGAAAGGCTAAATCAGGAGCTAGAGGCGGCTCTCTGCTGCGTAGCCTCCCAGAATCCCTCCACCTGGAGTGACCAGTTAGCCTGGGTGTAATATACTCTGACCTCCTCTGCTACAGGCCTCTCCCCTTTTGAGGTTGCCCTGGGATACCAGCCACCTCTGTTTCCTACCACCGAACTGGATCTGGCAGTGCCTTCAGTCCACCATCATCTGCAAAGGTACCGCCAAGTTTGGGAACAGACCCGGGCCGCCCTTCAGCACACAGTGGAGAGAAATCGGCAAATCGCGGATCGTCAAAGAACCCCGGCTCCGCAATATTCTCAAGGTCAGAGAGTTTGGTTATCTGCTAAAGACATTCCATTGAAAGCCACGTCTAGAAAGCTAGCTCCTCGTTATATTGGTCCGTATGAGATTGATGCCGTTCTCAGTTCCACCGCTGTCCGTCTGAGGCTGCCTGCGTCACTACGGATTCACCCGACTTTTCATGTCTCACAAATCAAGCGGATTACTCTAAACTCCCTCTCGGACCCTGACCTCATCTCTCAGCTGTCACTACAGGACCCCTCTGGATATCTGCCTCCTCGCCTGCCTGCTCACCCTCCGCCAGCCTGACAAACCCTCTCCAGCTCGGACCAGTGGCCTCCCCCCTCTCCAACTCCCGGCTGTTTTAGGATTCAAGTAGGTTTTGCACATCCACATTCTTTCCCCCCACAACTGTGCGTAGTATTTGTGGAACACAGGGCCTGTTTAATATTGTCTTCTCTCTCTCCCCTAGATTCGCTTGATTCTCCTGGCTTCCTCCCTCTCCCCCCACTACAACCCAAGCGCTATCTCTCACCCACCTTAATGGTTATTTGTGTCACGCACTTGATCTAATAAACCTTGTTAACCATTGAGTTCGCTGTCTTGTCTGGATTAGCGCTTGAGTCCACCAGCTACTTATCTTAAATCATAACACACAGCTACACTACGACAACAACAGGTCTGGAGTGTAACCTGTTTATGTCTTTAAGAGTACCTAAAGTGCATTGTGGACACAATTTAAAATGTGGATGACACAGTCAGGATTTTTAAAACAGCTGATCATCTAACTCTTGGATTTACAGTATCTTCTATGATCTCTCTACACTCAATTACACTGCTAAGGATCTAGTACTGGTCTACCAGTCAAAAGTTTGGACACATCCACCTAGGTGAATCCAAACTGGTACTGGTAGTGCACTACATTCCCCTTCATCACAACAAAATTTTTGATCAATTATGTTTGATTGGCACCATGGGAAAGAATCAAACTTGACTTGTTTACATACCTTAACACTTCAGCAAACTCAGAAACCAGCATGCTGACCTCCCTACTCGCACCTGTACACAACAAGATAGCAAATCGATGGGAGGGATGCTCCAAATGTCTTTGCTTAACTGCCATTTCATTTCATTATTTTTTAGTATCTTATTTATATGAATTGGTATAAAAATAAAAGTGGGAATCAGTTCAGAAGTTTGGAACCAGGCTGTATGACTAAAGGAATAATGGCCTAAACACTGAGACACTTTGTCCTGCTGCCTTCAGGATAGAGATTCTTATTATTTCAGAGCAGTGAAGAGAAGTCAGCTGTTATCAGTTAATATTTAGAGTCTCACTACTTTCACTGAAAGTTTAATCAATCACATCCCGTTTTTAAACAACCTTCAGATCTTGGGTCACCTCATTCTAAATTCCTGACATCATGCTACTAGCCGTTGGAAAAAGGTGTGTTTGCTGGTGTTTGCTTATATGTAACCAAAAAAATATTACTATACAAAATACTACACTATTTACAATTTTGTGTGACTGGCATACCTGCAGCTGTAGCCTCAAATGAATCAGCTGACTCCAAAGCAGATGTTTCAGAGGGACGTTTCTTCTTTCTTTGTGGGGATTTCTCTTGATTTGCATTTATACATTCCATCTGTTGCAATGAGGAAAAGAATGATCTCACTAAAATATTTTTTTGCATTCAAACATCTACCTAGGAGGGTTTCTCCAGGCTCAAAATATACCTTTGGAGACTGACTATGTACGCAAGCACAAATGGTCCACACTGAAATGTTTTAAGCAGGAAAAACCCTGCCTATCCACAAAGCATGTTTCACACATACACCTCAGCCCCAAACCTTTCTAGACATTATCTGATTGGAGTGCATGTGAGACAACAAATGTCACTCTGCGTAATGGAACGTTATCCTGCCAGCAGAAAGTCTCTGTGACGTCCAACAGCATGAACGTTCCAGTGAATTCACAGTAAGGAAGTGATCATCATGTGACCCGTCTCCTGCAGGCAGCTCCCTCACCAAAAGCAGAGTGTTTCCAGTGGTGAGAATGTATCTCAACTGGACTATCTCCTTTTGTGTGTTACATGTGATAAAGGCAACTTTGGACAATGCCCTGACAATGACTCTCCTGCCACTGTTAGTTCATGTGGGAAAACTGCCTAAGTCTATCAGATAAACAATCTCACTGACACTATAGAAGAAAAATTACACATACAAAATATCAAGAATGGCCTCATGAAAATAAAAAATCTTAAGACCGTCTTCACACGCATGTCTAGACAGATCCCAGTGTAGCTGCTTTTTGTAGATTGCTACTGTTGGGATTTTAAAAAATTAGGTTCACAATATATTGTGTATTGTTTAATAAAAGAGTTGCAATGACCTGTTGATTAGATATGAAGGGATAGAGCACTAAACCCACTCTGAGGTGGAGAAGGAAGTTCAGGTTAATGACGGTTATAAAGTTATGTTTTTAAAATAGTTTAAAGGAATGAATATATTATAGTTAGTTGCATATTCTTTATTGGCATGAATAACTGAGACTGAAGTAGAGGGGGAGGCAAAAGGGAGTCAGATAGTAAAACTGTTTTGCAGTTGAGAGAGAACAGCTCCTCAGGAGGGGGAGATGCAGTAAGGAATGTAAGGAATGCAAGGAAGATTTCTGACAGGGCGCTGTCCCGGGGGATTGGATGAAGCTGAGCGCTGAGAGGCTGGGACCAGCCTGTGCGCCAACGAAAGGAGAGCTAAGTTTAAACCACAGCCCTCCTCTGCAGTTTATATTATATTATATAAGTTTATATTATAACGTATTCCTTTGTTTCTTAAAAGAATTATAAATAACACTGTAACCGGAAAGTCATGATCCTTTTCTGGGCAGTTGGCCTGAAGCCAACTCAATCAGAGGAGGTCCTTGTACAAGCTTATTTTAATGATCCTACTTGAAATAAAACTTTTAAACTAAAGGTAAATTTGTCTTCTCTCAAAAAAAACTTGCTAACATTACACATTTCATAAGGAGTGTGTAGCATATTATTAGGGGCTCACGTTTTAATTCATGATCAATTAAGCAAGCAGTTTGCACTTTCTTTTGTCCTTGTTTCATAATTATATCAGGTTTTATAACAAAAGTTCTGGAAATGTATTAAATTTTTTGAAACTGACACATTTAAATTGTGCTATAAACATATTGCACACGATTATATAGCAAGTTGGAGGTCAGAAACACAGAAGGGTGGTCAAGAACAGAGCCTGGAAGAGAAAAGGTGGGGCTTTTTAGTGGATGGGACTGACAGATTGAAGGAAGAGGTACAAAGAGATTGGCCAAATTTAAATACAAGTCAGAATGTGGGAGGCTCCACAGGTAGGCAAACCCAAGCCCCAAAAATATCAGGTAAGAAGAGCACACACACACTGGGACCCTGGTCTCAAGGACATTCAATGCCAATTCCTTTGATGACAGACCAGGGAATTCCAGTAGGAGTTCAGCAACCCGAAAGCAAGAAGGGGGCAAGTGACCCAGATTGTGGGAGTCACGACAAGGACACAGAAAATGACAATGAAAAGTGGTTTGAGGATCTCTGTAAAGGAGATGTTAAGAAAACTGAGGGCCATTGGAAGGCCAAAGAGAAGAAGAGGAGGAATAAACAAATACAAAAAAAGAAGAGTGGCCTATTGAAAGCCAAAATAGTGGGAAGGATAGAAGAAAAAGAGGATACAACTGAATCAGAATTGG
>VUQS01019949.1:1846-13549 GCA_015108495.1 Heterochromis multidens
TACATTTAATATAAAAAAAAAAATTTTTTTTTTTTTTTGCAAAAGGAAATGGCCTGAAAGGATTTTTCAGTGGATAAACTGCATGAGTGCAGTTTCTCTTTGCTCTTTTTTGTGTGCTGTTTTGTGTTATTGCTTTTGCTTGTTGAGCTTTGTCGAGTAAGTATGCAGTTTTTACACGTTTTACATCTGTTTATTACATTTTCTATTTATTTATTAAGATATTTATAACTACTTATATAAAGTGTAGTTTTGTAAAGTTGCTTTGTGCTTTAATACACTAACCAGGAGTAGCACTCCTAATTTTGTTGTAATTTCCATAGTAAAAAGACAATAATAGCTTTCTATTCTATTCTATTCTATTGTACTTATTAAAAGATATAAAAGATATATATTTGTCCATGTAGTGAGTGCACTACATGGACAAAGGTATTGGGCTACACATCTTAATCTTTAAATTTAGGTGTATAAAATCAAGGACCTACCTATGCAGTCTGCCTTTAGAAACATTTGTGAAGGAATGGATCATTCAAAAGAGTTCACTGAATTTAAGTGCGGTCTTGTAATAGGATGCCATCATTGGAACAAGTCAGTTCATGAAATTTCTTCCCTCCCAGATATTCCAAAATCAACTGTAAGAGGTGTTATTGCAAAGTGGAAGCATTTAAGAACCACAGCAACTCAGCTACAAAGTGGCAGGCCAGCCGGATCACTCTTTAAAACTGAATTTAAATGAGACTTTTACCTGGATAAATTAAGGATGTATATAAAAGTAAATTAAAAAAGAAAATTCCACAAGCTTTTTCTTTGCATCTCTTTGCCACAGAGAGCTCTGAGTGATCAGCAAGCTGCCGAAATCCCGAAAAGCCCCAGGAGTCCACGAATGGCCTCCCCACTCGCCTGGTAACAGACATGACCTTGTGGAGATTACAACATGCAGTTGTTCATACAGAACACAGTATACCCAAGTACACAAACATACTATATGCATATACTAGTATATAAGTACACAAACATACTATATGCATATACTAGTATATAAATGCACTAACATACAAACACATAAACTACACATCACTCAAGGCACAATAGCAAGCAAAAAAACAAACAAAAAAAACAAGTTAAATGAAGGGAAAAGCAGAAACACTGGAATGACAGGTAAATGCCTATGGCATCAAAGACAGATAATTTAGCTTTAGACCAGTGTTGTACTATATTGTATGTATCTTCCTGTTTTAAAAATGACAATGATGAAGACCAGTCCGTAAATTGCAACCTCGTTTGACTGTTGAGATAACTCTGCTGTTTGATAGTTGCTCAGTAACATTGCATAGTTTAAGTTATATTTCTCTAAGCCCAAGTTTAGGTCATTGAGCACCTGCATAGTGCGGTATGACAATGGTGTAATAAAATCTCTGTAGCATATCCACGATTAAGACATAGATCCAAAAATAGATATTTAATTTAAACATATTCACACACACTTGGTGGTTCAGATGACACTACAAAAGCAGTTTTCGAATTAGTTTTACCTTTTTAAGGTGCCCACCACACTGAATGTAACATAAATTCTTTACTAAGTGACACTTGTTTTCTTAAGTAAATCCTCAGCTTAGGATACATTCTTTGCTGCACTCCTTTAGTTTCAGTGGAATTTTCCATTTTCTACCATGCCAGCTGTAGTGGTACGATTTATTTATTTATTTTGTATTGCTGTTGTATAATGCTTAACTTCCCTACCAACTTGTGTACATAAATCATTGGCTCAAAGTCACTGTATCTATGCCTCACTGTTGGTGGAATTTTCCATTTCGTACCATGCCAATATGCCAGTTGTAGCTGTATGATTTATTTATTTATTTTTGGATTGTTCGTTTTGTTTTTGCATTGCTCTTATATAATGCTTAACTTCTGATCCTACCAACATGTATATAGGCAACATTGGTTCCAGTCTGGAAAACTGTTTTAACAGAAGTGGGATTATATGGATCTTACAGCGGGCACTGTGCAATAAATGAACGTTTAACTCTAGTCCACTGTTAGATATTATACCCATTAAAGTGTAAATAGGGATATATTGTGCGTGTGGGCTGTACAGAATAAGCCATAGTATGAAGAAAACATCTGCTACAATTTATAAAGCACTTTGTTATTTTAATGTATTACCCAAGTATTTCTTTTATTGAATGTGTGATATGGAGGGACCATAGAGTTATACCACTCAGAAGGCGAAATAATATTAAGTTTAGTGTAGCAGATGAATCAGCATTTCATATAATTTTCAAACAACTAATAATGTGGTATACCAGCTGTTCAGATATTCTAGTGCTTTGTAAAAACTGAAGCTTTAAGTAATATTTTTGAACTCATAAGTCAAATTATTATGGTAAGAGTCATGTGTGCTGCCAGTAAAAGCTCTGTTTTTTAATAGTATGAGTAATTTTCTGCCTAAAGTACAGAATGTAAACCTCTAAAGCATTATTGTCCATTTAAGGCCTATTAAGTGTTAAGTCCGTGTTTTGTATTGTAATCTAATTCTGACAAATATAAAGAGCTGTGTGAGATCCACTTTTGCGTGAATGTCTTCTTCAGACTTCTAAAACAATCTGTATATCTGTATACAGGAATGCTGTATACTGCATTCAAATGCTGTATGCAAATGCTGCACCTCATATACTTGTGTCTGCATTTCCTCCAACATTTTATTGAGTAAATAACATGTCTTTACAACCTGATTACAGCTCCTTCTCACACATATGCTATTGCTGCAACCAGTTTATCTCTCCTATTGTGGTGCAATGTTTGATGAGCATATGTCTTTGTGAGATAAGCCTGTATCTGCGTTTTTCTCTCCTGGACATGAACACACACACACACACACGCATACATTTTCTTACTTTAATAGGATCTTATCACTGCCCACATCTTTAGTGTATTTTAGATTAATTTAACGCATTCAACAACCACTTTGCTATTTTACTGGCAACAGGAATGTGTTGTGAAAAGATCTCCCTGTGTGGAGTAATAAATCTCTTACATTTTAACTAAACCGTGTAGTAGACAACATAAGAGTGGAGTTTGATCTTTTGGAGTGGAACTGGAAGAAGCTTCGAGACAAACGTGAGATTCCCAAGTCATTCGTGACACAATGTATTGGTTGGCCCACATGAGTCGACTTACAGACAGTCCAGCTGAAATCATACAAACTGTGACAGCATACTGAACGGTAAGTTTGTTTTACCCAATAATATCTTACAGAAAGCCTAATAGGGTAAAATGGTGAGCTGCATTTGTTACTATTATCTCAAATGTAGCTGTTCAGTAGTTTTTTTATGATAATTTTTATTATACGATATTAGAAGAAGTTTGACCAAGTGTTAAACAAGCCAGTAGATATGCTTAAGAGTGAAGTATGTTTGAAACTGTATGAGGCAATTTATCTAACATGGTGGTCAACTCAACTGCATATACATACCTATACTCACCAGCCATTTTATTAGGTACATCTGCTTAAGTGCTTGTTAAGGTGAATATTTTATCAGCTAATCAAATGACAGTAGCTCAATGCCATGATCAAGACGACTTGCTGAAGTTTAAACTGATCATCAGAATGGGGAAGAAAGGTGATTTTTAAGTGACTGGTTGTTGGTGCCAGACGGACTGGTCTGAGTATTTCAGAAACTGCTGATCTACTGGGATTTTTCCACACAACCATCTCTAGGGTTTACAAACAATGGCCCAAAAAAGAGAAAATATCCATTGAGCGGCAGTTCTCTGGATGAAAGTGCCTCAGAAGAGAATGGCCAGACTGCTTAGAGCTGATGGGAAGGCAACAGTAACTCAAATAACCACTCGTTACCACTAAAGTATGCAGTAAAGCATCTCTGAACACAAAACACGTTGAACTTTGAAGCAGATGGGCTACAGCAGCAGAAGACCACACCGGATGGCACTGCTGTCAGGAAACTGAGGCTGCAATTTATGCAGCCTCACTAAAATTGAATGACAGAAGACTGGAAAAATGCTGCCTGGTCTGATGAGTCTCAATTTCTGTTCAGATGGTAGGGTCAGATTTGGTGTAAACAACATGAAAGCATGGATCCATCCTGCGTTGTATCAACAGTTCAGGCTATGGTGGAAGCGGAGATTCCTATCATGGATGGTCAGCCACTGTGTGATGCAAGTGTGTGATGCCATCATGTCAATATGGACCAAAATCTCACACCTTGCTGAATCTATGCCATGAAGAATTAAGGCAGCTCTAAAGACAAAAAGGAGTCCAACCCAGTTCTAGCAAGGAGTACCTAAAAAAGTGTCAAGTGATTGTATTTTGTGTCTGTGATTAAGCTGAAGAGAATTTCCTACTACATTCACTGTAGGTGCCTGACACACTTTAACTTTTTGGATTCCAGATGACCTTTGACATTGCAGTAGACCGCCAAGGGACCAGCACACCTCCATTTCCATCACAGTCTCCGGGGCATGGCAGTACCCTGGTCACTGTGGATATAGTGGTGCTGGTAATCTATTTTCTACTGGTGCTGGCTGTCGGCTTATGGGTAAGCAGAGAATGAGATCCACATTTTTACATGGCAATCTGTTTTCTTTGTCATACAAACTAAAATGAATTCAGATGTAATGACTTAAAATATAAAGCATATTGTGAAGAACTGTATATGGTACACATCAGTGCTTCTTTCTAACTTTCTAACTCTTTGCTATCAGCAAATGCCCTTCAGTGAGAATTGAATGATCTGCATCAAACTATCAGAAGTTACATTCCACCTTTTTTTTTATTCCCCCCTTTCTTGCCCTTCTTTCCACAATTAACGTCTCTTTAATAACCTGGATGAACATGCAGAACTTAGAAATGTTGATGAATGGAGATTGAATATTATATTATTGTAAAGCAACAGTGAGAATGCAGCAATATTTTGATGACACAATAATAGCAAAGAAAACACTTAGAAATGTGAAAAGGTGGATTTGAGGTACCTGTGTTGCTTTTTACAAAGGAGCACATGTTACAAAGTTCATCTACATGGGTTGACCTTGAAGCCCTACAAGCTGGTGTGTCTAAAAGCAAGCTGGGATTTTTAGAAGCAGGCACGTTGTTAGAATTTATACACAGAAGATACAAAGGATGCTTAGATTTGGTGCTGGCAGCATTATGAATGAATAATTCTTTTGTTACTGTTGCCTTTAAGGAGTTCTATAACATTTCCCATATTTTTTCCAGTCCATGTGGAGGACTAAGCGCAGCACCGTGGATGGATACTTCTTAGCCGGGAAGAACATGACCTGGTGGCCAGTGAGTCAAAAACCACAGACTGGTTGATTATAACAGAAGTTCAGCAGCTTGAAGAGCAGGAACTCTATCTAGAGCACACTTTAAAAGTCAGATGGAGGCAAAATGTTCTGATTCTTACTCTCATCTATATTTAGGTGGGTGCTTCGCTATTTGCCAGTAACATTGGCAGTGGACATTTCATCGGCCTGGCAGGGTCAGGAGCTGCAGCAGGAATCGGTGCCATTGCATACGAGTGGAATGTAAGAAAGAGAAAATAATCTGTGAAAAACACAAATTATTATGTTTAAATTCTTGAGAATGCTGATATTTGTTAACTGACAGGGTATGCTGATGGTGCTGCTGCTGGGATGGCTCTTCCTGCCCATTTATATTGCCTCTGGTGTGAGTTTTCTACACAAACACCAAAAAAATAAACCAGAAAGTCAGACAGATACACATATGAACTCATCCGTCTTTTTGTTAATTATTCCCTTGTGATCTCATAGAGCTTGCTCTCTATCTTTTACAGGTGACAACCATGCCAGAATATCTGCAGAGGCGGTTTGGTGGTAGAAGAACTCAGTTATTTATAGCTGTCCTTTCTTTATTTATTTACATCTTTACAAAAATATCGGTAGGATACAATCCACAATAGTGATTTATGTTCATGAAGCTTTAGTATTTGGTTTTACTTGCTTGGCTTAACTTCTCTGTGGTTTGTATTGTAAACCTAATGTCGTGTGTGTGTTTTTGGCCAGGTGGACATGTATGCAGGTGCACTGTTCATTCAGCTTGCCTTACAATGGAATATCTACCTTGCTGTGGTGCTGCTGCTGTTAGTCACTGCTATTTATACTATAGCAGGTGAGCTTTCATCCCTTAACATTTTGAAAAGTCCCACTCATGTTGCCTGTTCTGTATTTTACCAGTTCCTAGAAGTGCATAATGTGCTGTATGTTGTTTCCTAGGTGGTCTGGCTGCAGTTATCTACACAGATGCAGCTCAAACTGCTATCATGCTGGCAGGAGCTCTGACCCTCATGGGCTTCAGTAAGTTGAATGTGAGTGAAAATGACACCCTCAAGTCTCCAACCCTTTATGATCCAGCTGATCTGACCATTTTGTCTCCACGTATAGGTTTTGTCGAGGTTGGAGGCTGGAATGCTTTCATGGAGGGTTATGGCAATGCTGTCCCTTCGGTTCGCGTACCTAACTCGACCTGTGGCATACCCCGAGAAGATGCTTTCCACTTATTCAGAGATCCAGTGAACTCTGACCTCCCTTGGCCTGGTGTTATTGTTGGCATGTCCATCCCTTCCATGTGGTACTGGTGCTCTGATCAGGTCAGTAAAATTCAAAGTTAAAGTTATGAAAGAAAGCTTTCCCCTCAGAGAGATTTTAATCAATATTCCTGAGTTCAAATCAAAGACTGTATTGGCAGACCTTGTTTCTACAGTGAAGTCAGTTGAGAGCTTGTGAGTCCTGAGTTACCAACATGGGTATAAAAATGTAATTTTAAATCCATTTCACTTGTAAGATGTCAAGAGGTCTTTCATCTATAAAATATAAAAGTATAATTTAGAGCTTTTACATCTTGTTTATGCCGATTTAAAATTTTCTCTGAAGTACTCAATGAGTTTTAATCTGAAAATCCTCATCTTGAGCATTACTCCACAAAGAAGCTGGCATGTTTTGAAGATGTGATTGAACTGAGATAAGAAAAAGCATGGTTAGTTTTATTTAGCATATATGATCTTGCCAGTTACACAAATGCATTTATTTACCCAATATCTTACAAATCCCTGTGTGACAACAGTAAGCTATGTGGTTTTCTATTCTGATTTATACTAAACAGACATGTAGTTACCTACTGCTATATATTAATTACTTAACACCTACTGGGAGGTAAATGATGGTCAGCTTTGATTCGGGACCCTGCAGGTCATTGTGCAGCGCTCTCTGGCTGCCAAGACCCTGACCCACGCAAAAGGTGGCTCCCTGCTGGCTGCGTACCTCAAGGTTCTGCCTTTTTTTGCCATCATGATTCCCGGCATGATCAGCAGGATACTCTACACAGGTAAAATAAGAACTGTATGCTGCAGCTGGAAAATTGTGTTTGATTTAACCTCCATAAAAGTAATGAAAGTGGTGTGAGGACTTCAGTACTTAGCCCACATGTTACATATGTCAAAAAAAAAGATGCTGGGGAAAATTAGGTAACACTGAACAACAGATATTGTGGATATTTGAGTTTGACTGTGTGTGTTTCTACTGTGTGACACTGTGTATAGACGAAGTGGCTTGTGCAGAACCTGAGGTGTGCAGACAGATTTGTGGTAACCCAGTGGGTTGTTCAGATATTGCTTATGCCAAACTGGTCATGGAGCTGCTCCCTGCAGGTGACTTTTTCTGTTGTTACGCCTCGTTTCCTGCCTTGTGCTTTATGTGTACCAGACGCAGAATCTTTTATGGTGACTGTACATCTTTCCTCCCAGGACTGCGGGGCTTAATGATGGCTGTGATGATTGCTGCTCTCATGTCCTCGCTGACCTCCATTTTTAACAGTGCCAGCACCATTTTTACCATGGACCTGTGGAAAAGTTTCAGATCCCGTGCTTCTGAATGGGAACTCATGATTGTGGGCAGGTATGTGACCACCTCAGGGCTCTCTGATATAAAATGTGTATCATATGCTGAAACTGAAGTTTGAGCCTACTCGAGTAAAGACATAGGAAAGCATTTCATTGGAAAATTGAGCATAGTATTAAATCAGTAAGTCAATCTTAGCCACAATTCTGGCAGATCAGCTGATCTCAATGCCAGCCCACATACCCTTCTGTGATTCAATCAGCAAATCTCATATAGTTTAAGTTTAAGTTGCTGCTGCCTCTCCAAGCTATTTTGCAGCCCACCTCCACCCCAGCTCCTCATTTTCTTGCTGTCTGACTTAATGAATATAATGTTTGTTGTCTTTGATGCCTGCTCTGTTCTGTAAAGGGGTCTTGCTGCTGCTCTCCCTGCCTCCAGCTTTGCATGCATGCAAATTAAAGAGTGGGGTGGTCCCATAACAGAGCCCATATATGATTTACTGCAGATGGAAATAACAGCCTGAAAAATATTTGTATGGCAATATAAGGCGCTTTAGTTGAAATCATCCACCAAATTGTATGTTAAATCAACTTTTCTGTCATGCTCACCCAAACCATAACCCCTTGTTTCCACATATTACTCAGTAATGGCTTTTCCACATTTTCTCCTCCAGTCTTTAGAAACACCCAGACACAGTCTCTAACTGAATGCATTGTGCCATTTAGATTTTAGCACCTTTAGTTTTCCATTCTTTGTCAAATCTGTGCAATACAGAACCTCATTATGTTTGCATAACACCTGTTTTATGGTTTGATGTGTGTGCTGCAGAGTGTTTGTGCTTGTGTTGGTTGTGGTGTCTGTTTTGTGGATTCCAGTCGTCCAGGCGAGTCAGGGTGGCCAGCTCTTCATCTACATCCAATCCATCAGCACCTATCTCCAGCCCCCTGTCTCTATCATCTTTCTCATGGGCTGCTTTTGGAAGAGGACCAATGAGAAGGTATGCTGGTTTTTCTTCAGTGTTCTTGTGACTGATCAAGTAATTCGTTAAAAAATACATTCACCAGTCACTTTATTAGGTGCCCGTTCAACTTCCTGTTAATGCAAATATCTAATCAGCCAATCATATGGCAGCAACCAAATGCATTTAGGTATTTAGACATGATCAAGACAACCTGCTGAAGCTTAAAACTTTGAATGTGGCATGGTTGTTGGTGCCAGACAGATTGGTCTGAGCAGCTCAGAAACTCAGCAGTTCAGAAACTGCTGATCTACCAGGATTTTCTCACACAACCATCTCCAGGGTTTACAGAGAATGATCTGAAAAAGAGAAAATATCGAGTGAGCAGCAGTTCTCTGGGTGAAAATGCCTTGTTGATGCCAGAGGTCAGAGGAAAATGGCCAGACTGCTTCGAGCTGATAGAAAAACAACAGTAACTCAAATAACCACTCATTACAACCAAGGTATCACCACACTGAATGCCGCACCTGTCAGCTAAGAACAGAAAACTGAGGCTACAATTTGCACAGGCTCGCTAAAAATGCAAAATAGAAGATTGGAAAAACATTGTCTGGTCGTTCCTCGATTCCTGCTGTGACATTCAGATGGTAGGATCAAAATGTAGCATAAACAACATTAAAGCATGGATCCATCCTGCCTTGTATCAATGATTCAGGCTGCTGGTGGTGTAATGGTGTGGGGGATTCATTTTTTATTTTATTTATTTATTTTTTTGAGTGTTGTTTCTGCCCATATCCATCTCTTTATGAAAACAGTGTGCCATGTCACAAAGCTCAGATCATCTCAAACTAGTTTCTTGAACATGACAGTGAGTTCACTGTACTCAAATGGCCTCCACAGTCACCAGATCTCAGTCCAATAGAGCACCTTTGGGATGTGTTGGAATGAGAGATTCACATCATGGATGTGCAGCCGACAAATCTGCAGCACCTGTGTGATGCTATCACGTCAACATGGACCAAAACCTCAGAGGAATGTTTCCAGCACCTTGTTGAATCTGTGCCATGAAGAGCTTTAACAGCAGCTCTGAAGGAAAAAGTGGTTCCAACCCAGAACTAGCAAGGTGTAGCTAATGAAGTGGCCAGTGAGTGTATATTCATGTTCTACACTGTGTGTAATGCTGTGTCTCTCTGCTGCAGGGTGCTTTCTGGGGCCTAGCTATTGGCCTTGTGATTGGGTGTATTCGCATGTTACTGGACTTCATCTATCCTGCTCCACTGTGCTATGACGAGGATGACAGACCTGCAGTGTTAAAATATGTGCATTACCTCTACTTCTCGATGTTGCTGTCCTTTATCACCCTGGTTGTGGTGGTTGTAGTGAGCTTGGCTACAGAGGAGCCGAAACCCGAGCAGGTGAAGCCTGATCACACTGAACACTAATTTTAATGAGTTTTTTTCCTATTAACAACCCAGCTTGTCAGATACAGTGTTTCTCAATGAAAACATAAATTGATAAAAATGCATTTCCTTTCCAAGAAAATGCCAATTTTCATTTCGCTTTCATGAGCAATGGGTGATTGGTACCAAGATGGAAACATTACAGGGATCAGCTCATAACATCACTCTGCAGCACCACTAGGTGTCAATAACACCTCAGGGTACATTTAAATCAGACTGTCTTGCTGCACACTGACTCCTGACCAAATTTTGGATCTTTTAAAGTCTGAAAAGAACATTTCAGCATATTTTTGTAGTGTATTTTAAACCTACCTCTACAATAAAATATAACAGATTTACTTAGCTCTCAGAAAGTTTGATCGCCGCCGTTGTGGTTTTTTTTTTTAAAAAAAACAGATTAGTCGTCTCACATGGTTCACAAGATTGGACCCAGTGAAGCCCCGAGAGCAGGTGTTCACATTAGAACAAAGCAGTACAACCTTAGACGTAATTATCGCTCAGACGGATAATATGGGAGTCACTGGACGAGAGGTGGGAAGCAGCAATGGAAAAGCGTGTCATCACAGGAAAGGTGGGTCTCTGTCCTGCTCTCTTTTCCATTTGGCAACTTGTCAGGCTTGCTGCTTAACACATCCATGAAACTAGTCCAAGTTTTTTCCTGTCTCCCTTTAACTCTTTAGACTCTGCATCATCTGCCACAAGTGTACGCAGTCAGTCTAGGCTGATGTCTGCCCTCTACTGGCTGTGTGGGATGGAGAGACGGAAGAAGGGAGATAATCCTGCGCCGCCTCCTGCACCCGAACAAACGATCTGTTCTCTGGAAGAAAAGCGTCGTCTACGACTCATTGTTAATATCAACCTCATCATTTGCCTCTCTGTAACTGCCTTTATCGTTGGTTACTGGGCTTGACGGGCACTAAGTGGACACAACGTACGGCCTGCATGAAAGACTAAAGATTTGAATGTTTTATTTTTCACTGTTTATAAAGTTTTAGCTTAAAAATGAGCTGCGTATTTCCTTAAAATTATGTAATCGCTGACATTTTTTTTTTTTTTTAAAGAACATGAATCATATGAAAATTCACCGCAGTTGTCCTTTGTTGAGCAGTCCTAGGTCTTTTTCTATATAATGGATAATGGTTGTCAATTTCTGTTTATCATGACTGTTCATACATTGTCTCATCTTTGTAACTGAGTGCACCTGATTTTTCTTTTTTAATTTTGACAAAAATCACAACAAAACTGAAAAACAGTTGAACAATCTTTATTTAGATCAATAATGCATTGTACGGTGCATTTTGTGCAGAAGAACCACCATAAAAAATGCTTTAAACAACCAAAAAAAAAATAAAAATAAAAAAAAAAAAAATAAAAACAAAAAAAAAAAAAATTAAAAACAAAATAAAAAAA
>VUQS01019951.1:1539-17035 GCA_015108495.1 Heterochromis multidens
TTTTTTTCTTGGTAAAAAAAAAAAAAAAAAAATCACAGTATTCACTCCAGCTCAATTCAGAGTGTCAGCACTGCCAGGGCTATAGGCTACAAATCCCTTGGTGCCCCCACATGTTGCCACTTAGTATTCATGTTTTACATCTAACTGTAGAGGGAAAAGGAGACTGAATCATTTGTCACAGTTTAACTTATGTGCCAAAAGATAAATATAGACAGATAAATATAGTTTGTTGGCTCCAAATAGAACTACTGCTTGTTTTAACAAAATCCAATTAACAACCGAAAGAATTATGGGGGTGTTGTCTGAAGAGCATCTCACAACATGGCAATTATAGCTTAAAATACAGGTATGTACTGCAATTTAAAAAAAAAAAAAAAAAGATTTTCAGCCTGTATTTTTTTCTGTTTGTCAAATTGATGCCATCAAAAGAAGAACTGGTTCTACTACCCCAAGAAATCTCTACTAAGGGACCTTCTTGACTCCTGAGCCATTTAAACCATCTGGTAAAAGGACTGATACTCGTATAGTGCTTTTTTTTTAACTTTATTTGAGCACTCAAAGCACTTTTTTATACAAGAATCACTCACCCATTCACAAACACACTCATGCAAGTGTCTTTTCTTGCCCAAGTGTACTTCTACATATAGACTAGAAGAACTGGAGATTGAATCACTGACCTTCTGATTAGTAGGTGACCCACTCTGCCATCTGAACCACAGTCGCCCCGTTACTACAGAGTCACACCCGACACCCCTTGGCAATCTTTTCTCTTTCTAATAATCGAAAGGTTGATGGTTCAATTCCTCGCTGCTCCAGTCTGCATGCCAAACTATCCTTGGGGAATATACTGAACCCTGAGTTGCCCCAGATGCGTTCATCGGAATGTGAATGCGCGTGAATGTTAGATAGAAAGCTCTTAGGTATTGAGGAAGGTGCTTGTGTGTGTGAATGAGGCTTGTATCATAAAGTGCTTTGACTGCTCAAGTAGAGTAGAAAAGTGCTATATAAGAACCAGTCCATTTACCATAACTTGTGTTATTTTTTATACACTTATAATGCTATAAATTCCCTCGCTTACTAAAATACACTGTTAGATATACATGACAAATTTTTATAATTTTAAAAATCCAAAATATTTAATGCATATTAAGACCACCATTTGCATTTGTAGATTACATAAACTGGTGGTGCTCAAGCTATTGTTATTTCTAATGGAGTATAGAACAAATGGCACACTATGGTCCTTTTGGTTCTAATTTCCAGTCAAACAAAAACAAGGGAAGTGATCTTAGCCTTCATATCATTCCTGATGATAAGAAGACTGGCAAAGCTGCTGACTATTTACTCTTTGTTGACTGGCTAAGTTGCCTTTCTCTCATATTCTGTCTGCATTCTCCATGTTGACTTCCAGACTGACGGTTGACATTTGATCTATATTATATTTATGTTATTTATAATGTTTATATAATGTTATATATGTACATGTATATATATAATGTTTATATAATGTTATTTATAATATTTATAATGTTATTTATAATGCCTATTTATAATGTTATTCAACTGGCTAATTTACAAAGCATTGAAAAAGTTCCATAACCAGGCTACATTTTTGAAATCCTTTTATTTCAGGATTGCAAAAAGAGAATAACTCTGTATGTATTAAAAAACAAACAAACAAAAAAAAAAAACATAAAGCCAAATACTCCAGTCTCCTATGCAGTAGTGCAACTATAAAAAGAAGTCCGAAATGCTGCTGGTTATAATTAAAACTATGACCAAAAGCTGTGCCCTTTCTGTTCTTCCAGAAGAAGTGTAAATGCCCTCACATAGCATGTTAAAGCTGATTTAAGAAACTTGAAAGGCAGGAAATATGTACACCTGCCAGGCCAGTAAACCATCCGCTACAATAGTTCCTGCCTCTCAAAGCTAACCAAGGATCACAACCCTGATCACAGGGGAACCTGACAATCTGTCAGTGCAGTCAGCTCAGCAATCTGTGTTCTCCAATTAAGACTGGTGCTGCTACTCAGACAGTGAGAGAGGCGGTGGTTGTGACATTCCAAACAAGCAAGTTCATCATGAAACACACAATGTGGCAGAATTTACACAGATATATGTAAATGGAATACATGTTTTGTTTAAGTTTGGCATCTGTCAGTGCTGTTCTGTGTAAGAGTGTACACTGTGTGGCCCTGTGATCTCAATAATTCCATAACCAACTAAGTTGTCAATCAAAAGTCATTAAAAAACAAACAAAACAGACATGCATCTACAGTGTTGTGCTAAAGCATTTGCCCCCGTCCTGAGTCAACATCTGTTTATGTTGCAGTGTTTACAACTGTTTATAGGTTTGACTGGTGGAGTAAAAATACTGTTTAAGTTGGGTTCCTTCTATAATAAGAGTTGGTATGTCCCAACAGAATTTCAGGTAACCTAAAAAAAAAAAAAGAATAAGAAAAATAATGATGAAGCCTACAAGTTAACTCCCTTCTGCTGCTGCCAGGGCTAAATCTTCCCTCTCATTAAATCAGTTCATTTGGCACAAGGAGTACCACTCTAAGAAAAGATGCCACATCTCACACCGATATCATTCTCAGCCTGGGCTTTGAGACAAATTGTTTTTATAGAAAAACAAGTTTGGACATGAAGTTTTCAAAGCAACAACATAAGACTTTGGAAAACACAAGAAATCCTGGTGCTTCACCTGTAAGAGAATATATTTCTTTTTTTTATCAAATGTGTCACTTTTGACTTTTGACAAAATAGAAGAGTGGTGTTAAAATACAGGCATTCCCTTTTAAATATACAATGTAACTTTGCTGTTGCCAGTTCATACAAACAGTGTAATAGAAATGAGTGAATTTAACTTCACCGCTTAACATCCACCAAATCAGGTGGGTTAGGATTGTTTTTTGTTTTAGTCACATACCAAACAGGTAAATTTTCTGAGTCTAGAAGTTATGCAGCATGGTGGTGCAGTGGTTAGCACTGTTCCCTCACAGCAAGGAGGTCCTTAGTTTGAATCCACCATTTGGCTGTGTCATGATCCTGGGTTTTTGACCCAGCACTTTGGGTTTTGGACTCTGAGTTCTTCAGTTTTTGGACTTTTGAATTCTTTATTATTTAATGCTCCTTTTGTGCACTTTAGGTCCACATTTTCCACTCATCCCATGACAGGCTGGGGCCTTTCTGTGTGGAGTTTGCATGTTCTCTCCATGTCTGTGTGGGTTCTCTCCAGGTACTCTGGCTTCCTCCCACAGTCCAAAGACATGCAGTTAATGTGGTTAGGTTAATTGGTGATTCTAAAATGCCCATAGGTGTAAATGTGAGTGTGAATGGTTGTCTGTCTCTCTGTTAGCTGTGCGACAGACTGGTGACCTGTCATGGGTGTACCCTCTCGCCATATGGCAGCTAGGATAGGCTCCAGCAACCCTGAATTGGATAAGTGGTACATTTTGTACATTCTAAAGAAAAATAACAGATATTTTGAGTTTATTTGCTGTTTTTTAAAAGTAAATCCAACTTATCCTTTCTTTCTCTATCCCTGATTTCCTGTATAAAGACCAATGTGTAGGCAAAATTTGCTAACTGAAGATCTATGTGATACATAGTTAACATTTGGAAGATTTTGCCAAAAACAGCTTGGAAGCTTAAATAAAGGATAATATAAATATTTGTAAAATGCTTCTTCCACAACTCATTCACAAAGTCATTACCCCTGCCTCCAGAGCAGACCTTCAAAAAAATGGAAATATAATTTAAATTGTATATGTATAATACAACACTATATTATCTACATTTGAAATTCTCCTGCATGGAAACATTTTTGCAGAAAAATGCCATGCATGGTCTTAATTGCAGACTCTGGAACACTCCTTTTACCTGTGAAAAAGAACCTGTAATCTACTCTTGGGAAGTCCATGCTCTAATACACCTGAGACAGATACGGTTCTTGTACAGATAACAGACAGGAAAAGTCTGGAGGATGTGACCATGCATTATGAATTAAGCAATGGTTTATGTATGAATCTGGTAATGGTTGTGAAGCTTTGTGGATCTGGGGTGCAGAGCTTGAGAGAAATTCCAGATGCGATGTGAAGTAGTGGAGTAAGATAGTGGAAGTGCCTGTAAAGAGGGGGGCTTATGTTTGATTTTTTTGAGTTTTTATTTGTGTATGTGTTTTAAATATTACTACCTATAAGGAAAGAAAAATAAAGTTTAAAGTCGTTAAAAAAGAGTGCTTTCAGTGCTGAGCAGTTAAATTGGATAGTCTTTACAACAATTACTTGTCTGTGCCATACCCGTTACTTCTGGATCAATCAGCCCGGATGAAATTAAACAGGAGGCAGGAGAGGTGCTGGGTGCACACCTGCTGACAGTCACCTACATTAGGAGAGTAGGGAAATGTCGGTTCTTGGGAAATTTACATTCTCTGCAAGCTCTTGATTACAGTACATTCTGAAGAAATGGGGTGAAAAAAAAGAGACAGAGATGGAAAAACAAAACTATTTCACGTATTAAACCATTTTAAACACAAAAATGATGAAATAAACACTTGCACATGTGGTCATACAAAGACAGGAACAAACAGTAAACCCTGGAATTGTGTACGTATTAACCTGCCGAAAAGAAGGGCTAGTGTGAGTGAGCACAGACTCAGATTTGCAATTAAATATGTAAACATCATGTGTACAACAACATGATGGGTGTGTGTGTGCACTCAAACTGTTCCTTTGCATGTTTCATGCGCATCATCAGTATTTTTCTGAACAGCCTCAGACATGCATGTGAAGAACAGGGTGTCTTAGAAAATTTATTCAGATGTTTTATCTATCTGTGTAAAGAACAGAACATATAAACTGAAGCTTTAACTTATCTCTTTTTCTTAAACATATATTAAACACAACAAAAGACTAAAAATAGTTCCATACATTTTAAAAATTATTGTAAGCTCTCAGCTCAGTTGTAAATGTTTAGCATATTAAAACTGCATTCTTTAAAAAGACCTACTAGATGTTGTCACTTAGTCTAGTTTCATAATATCCTACTAATGGGTGTTTTCCTACAATTGCAGTGAGTTTCTCATATTGGGCTGACAAATGAATTGGCCCTTTTCTTCACCACCTATTTTTGATTGCATGAACTGTGGGTAGTGACTGAAAGAATAAGCCAGCGGATAAAAGCAGCACCAATGAGTTTCCTCTGATGGGTGTCTTGGTGAGATGTACAACTTGGACACCCTAGGGCAGACCTAGAACATGCTGGAAAGATTACATCTTTCACCTTGTTAACACCTTGGTATCCCTCCAGACCTAGAGGACTTGGCATCTCTGCTTAGACTGCCTGCCCTGTGGCCCCCAACCAGGATAAGCATCAGAAAGTAGGTGCATGGATAATATTTCTTTAAGGGTCTCTTAATGAATTTCATTTGAGTATACGGATGTTTTTTTTAAGTATAATATGTGCGAATAAGGCATTATTACAATGTTCCTTAGTTTACATCCATACCATCTGATCTGGCATAATCACTTGATGTTCACCATGTTGGTTTGTTTCTGAAAAGTTGGCATCACTCTGTTGGTTTTGGAAGGATATTGTGTAGGGATGCACTAATAGAGCTGCAGAATATTTGGCCATGTTGATAGATTTTGATAAAATAAAAGACAGGAAACTATTTACTGTCGGTGCAGATATTTGTCTTTGTATCAACTGAAATTTGCACTTCGTAAAACGTTCAAAAAGCTATGTAGCATTTGCTTTTTTTTATATTAGATTCCTTAATAAATAACAGCAAAAAAAAAAGAAATAAAAAATATCTTAGCTAATTATAGACCAATCTCCAACCTTTTTATTAAAGAAAATCATATTAAAGCAATCAATGTTATACAACAGCTAACTGATCTGCAGAGGAATGGTTTATTTAAAGAATTTCAGTCAGGTTTCAGAATTCATCACAGTACAGAAACAGCATTAGTGAATGTTACAGATGATCTTATGGCCTCTGACAGTGGACTTGTTTCTATGCTTGTCCTGTAAGACCTCATTGCAGCTTCAATACCACTGACCACAATATTTTACTACAGAGATTAGAGCACACCATAAGTGTTCAAGGAACTGCGCTACAGTGGTTTGAATCATATCTATCTAATAGACTGTAATTTGTTCATGTAAATAGGGAGTCTTCTTCACACACAGAAGTTAGTCATGAAGTTCCACAGGGTTCTGTGGTAGGAACAGTTTTATTTACATTTTACATGCTTCCCTAAGGCAATATTATTAGAAGGCATAGCATACATTTTCATTGCTATGGAGATGATACCCAGCTTTATCTATCCATGAAGCCAGATGACACACACCAATTAAACTACAGGCCTAGATGATCTCTAATTTCTTGTTTCTAAATTCAGGCAAAACTGAGATTGAGTGTTTGTAATAGCTCCAGAAGCCAAACAGTGCAATGTTTTAAATATCAATGACGAACTGAAGTAAACAAAGAGCAGAGCTAGTAGCTGGAGCAAAAAACCTTACATGATTTAAATTTTGATGATCTCCGGTTAAAGGTCATCATCTTGGGCATGTCCAGAAGGATTGCATGCATTTCAGAGCACTGAACTAACAGAAATGTGTTGCCATTTTGTGCCCTGTTTGCCAGAGTTGTCTTCATTTGCTTTTGTCCACTGGAGAAGATCCAGCACACATTGCAGAGGTACAGGTAGAAGAGGACAAATAGTACATACTGTATACATTTTAAATCAGGTAAGGTTCAAGATTGTTAAAAGCTCATTCCTGGAACTTTTGGATTGCACGTTATATCATTAGTATTACTATCATTTGTAGTATTGTAGGGTCTTTACCTTACAATATAAAGCACCTTGAGGCGATATCTTAAAAACCTCATATTATGTTATTGTCCTAATAGAGCACTTCAGTCTCAGACTGCTGGCTTACTTGTGGTTCCTAGAGTTTCTAAAAGTAGAATGGGAGGCAGAGCCTTCAGCTTTCA
Source organism: Heterochromis multidens (assembly GCA_015108495.1). Taxonomy (NCBI): domain Eukaryota; kingdom Metazoa; phylum Chordata; class Actinopteri; order Cichliformes; family Cichlidae; genus Heterochromis; species Heterochromis multidens. The sequence goes on from VUQS01019951.1 coordinate 8,546, forward strand.
GGCCCCTCTTCTGTGGAACCAGCTCCCAGTGTTGATTCGTGACACAGACACCCTCTCTACTTTTAAGATTGGGCTTAAAAGTTTCCTTTTTGATAAAACTTATAGTTAAGACTGGATCAGGTGATCCTAAAACTATGCCTTACTTATACTGCAGTAGGCTTAGGCTGCTGGGGACTTCCCAAAATGCACTGAGCATTTCTTCCCTCAACTTTTTTTCACTCTCCATGTGTTTATACACCATTTTTGCATTTAATCATCAGTAATTAATTTTAAGCTCTGACTCTCTCCCGTGTGTCTTTTGTCCTGTCTCCCTCTGCTCTCCTCTTTCCCTCACCCCCAACCGGTCATAGCAGTGAGGGCTGCCCCTCACTAAGCCTTCAAATATTGTAGTTTCGCAAAATTTACTGTAGAAATTACAGTACTGCTGTAAAATACTGCATAAACATTGCAGCACTGCAAGATATATACTGTAGAAATCAGTTTCACTGTGAAAAATGCTGTAAACATTGCAGCATCACTAGGTTTTTACAGCGTTCTGTCAAAAAAATTACAGTACAAATACTGTATGATCTCTGTAAATTTTACAATAAAATGCTGGCAACCCTGCAGCCAGTATTTTTCAGAAAAATAATATTGTAAGATTTGGTGAATGATTTTTAATAACCTTGTTTTTCTTTAAAGTTTATTAATGAATATACCAGCATTTCACACAAGCTCAGTAAAATGAACTCATGGTGAATATTCTCAAAGCAGTCCCTGCTTTTTTTACTCACTACAAGATTAGCAGCAAGAGTACAAGTAATCCTGGCAAAGATACAGCCAGTGCCTTATTGATCCATGCAGTTGCTCTGTTATTTCCCTTTCTCACCTATTATGAAATATCCGTTATTAAAAATGATTGAACAGGTTAATGGGGGGTCTCCAGGACAACTTAACACCCCTGTCCACTAACTGTTCTGCTTCTGCTGCTGTGATTCTCACTTTTTGTCTCCTACTCTGACACAAAACCTTGTGTATTAATAGTGCCCTTCACAGTTTCAAATCAGTGATTTATTTCCCGCAATAACTGGTGCAGCATTAACAAGCAGTGAGTGGGAAAATACTATTGACTGCTGAAAATAAATAAATATATAAAGTGTTTATAATGCATTAGCATGCTTACCCCAGTGAGCGGATCATATGCAAGTATGCAGCACTCATAATCCTTCATGCACTTTTTTTCTGACTATTATCATCAAATTTTCAAAGCAACACATTCAGTTATTCCTATTTTTTTTTTCATATTTTCAAAAAGGACATGCCTTCATTACTAATGAGAGGTTGGTTGTTGGCTGTTCATAATGTGGATTTTTTTTTCTTTCTTCAGTTACATCAGTTAACTTCAGTTAAGTCTGCATAGTAGATTTGGAATTTGCATCCTATATTTGCTGTCTCAATAAAGTTTAATACAAGTCCCTTTCGAAGCTGTTACATTATTCATACCTTTTATAGACAGAGACAAGGACTCATATTTCCCAAAAGGCACTGACCTTTTCATCAAGAATGAGCAAGAAGGCTTCAGAGTAGGCCTCTCAAATTAGGCAGAGCAAATCCCGTCTAACTGAATGCTAACATTGGGTGCTTTTGAACATGTTAATTATTTTGGCATTTAACTCCTCTCTCCTCTCACCCTTTTTCTTCCCCTTCATTTCTTATTCTCTTTGTGCTTGCTCACCTCATGGCACCTCCTTTCTTCCTCTGGTGAATAAACTTTTTCTGGAACTCATATGAAGCTGAAATTTGAATATTGTGCTTTTTATGGAAATCATCTCAAGAGAATTCTTAGTCATATGATTCTGTGTTAATTATTGCTACCATCCCTTTGCTTCACTCTGTACCTTAAGCTGACTTATCAGTACCTGTAGGGTTATTGGGGAATAAACAATGGAATTCACAGCACTGGTACCTCAGCAAAATCATATTGCATTTTCTTAGCTTGTATCTACTACTTATGCTCACAGGAATGCAGTTAATAGCACTTTAACACCAAGATGAATGTTAATTCATAAAGTTTTCATTTTCACAATTCACTTTCAGTTTTACAGTTCTCATCCATCAAACCCACCTTGGCGACCCTGCAGGATAAATGGGGACAAAGTGGATTGGTGTTTTCTTTTAAATTCCCTCATATTTGCAAGGAAAGCAAACTTTTATTTAAAATCAGTGACCCTCACTTTAATGAGGCAAGTACTTGTAAAGATAAGCTTGAACTCAAGTAACGAAATCTGTTGTTCTTAATTGCTAAGGGGCATGCAAATAGTGAGGGAGTGGCGATTGACACAATTTAATCATAAAACTGAACTCACTGAGACGTGTGCCAGGGTCTGTTCTTTCAAGCAAAAAGCTGTTTATCAGAGTTTGGATTATGTAGCAGCAGACCAGCCAACCTATTCCACACCAACTCTTAACTTTCCCAAACATATCCACACCATCTGGGAAATTAATTCAAGTCACAGATCTGGACCTCTCAATGGTGTTGGGGCCTTGTTGTACAATTTTAATGGAATAAGCTGGCAAATATCACCTACTGTGAGGTCCAAAAATTTTGTGCTTTAGCAAGTGAATTCTAGTACGTTATTCATATGTTACTTAACATGAATTAGCAAGTGTGTGTGTCTCGGTAGCATTAGCTGAAAACTTAAAAATCACCCTTTTGTCCAAATACTCCTGGCATCAAAAGACCAATATGAGAATGGCCAAAACGTTTTGTTGAGGCTTCAAATTGCAGGGTCCAGAAAGTCTGTTGTCAAAGTGGGTATGTCCATCTTAGATGTACAGTCTGATTCTGATCTAATTACCCACCCTTAAAAAACAACAAATATCAGTTACTGTCTAAGGTTGAGTAATGCTTTTGAAAATGAGTTCAGAAAAGTACAGTTGGCAAAATCCCTTTAACACTACAAAGCAGCAGTTGATTGCCAACACATGACTTTATAGTTTAAACCTACAAAGTCATAGGCTTAAGCTTCACTAATAAATATCCCCAGATTCAGACATGTTCAGCTTACTTAAACTTGTTGGTAATTCTATTGCCTCACTGGCAAACATGAAAAGAGGATTTAAACTAAACTAATAATCCATTTGCTTGGAGTAGCTAAATAAAAATATTTGGCTACATAAATGCTGATGCCAAATGTTCCACTATGTTCAAAAACTTTGGTTAAGTGTTAAAATATGTTGCCTGCTGCTTTAGAAGCAAGCTTTGTACATTTGAGGTGCTACTGAAGATGCTGAAAAGCTCTGTGGAACTGAAAAAATAACACTGTTACAAGATGTTGTTCATAACTTTGTCATTATGTGGGACTCATTTACCACTACCCCTAGTCATTTAATTAATTGTTGTTGATTTAACTGAGTTTTAAAGTAAGAATTTAGTGATTCCACATAATGTAAAAGGTTAAGGAGTAAATATGGAATACACACAGTATGGAATAAATGGAGAAAATGGCTATTAAAAAGTATCAAATTAATTATCTGTGGTCTGAAGCCCTAAGCTGTCTTTTCTGGCTACAAAAATGTTTTGGAAACAAAATGTCTCTGCCCAGCAAAGGTGGCCTGCAGGGTTGGGTATCTGCCCAATTTATATAAGTTAAGGTGTCTCTGTACTCCTGGACTCAGTTTAACACTGTAGTTCATGGACCTGAGGAGTGTTTGTAATAGCTCCAGAAGCCAAACATAGTGCAATGTTTTAAATATCAATGACAAACTGAAGTAAACAAAGAGCAGAGTTAGTAGCTGGAGCTTTGCAATGATTTTGGAACAATTTTGGAACAGTTTGGTTTTAACTTTAGTACAAAAGTGTGATCAACAGGTTCTGGGAATTGGCCATTAAAAGAAAACAATTTTAAAAAACCTTACATGATTTAAATTTTGATGATCTCCGGTTAAAGGTCATCATCTTGGGCATGTCCAGAAGGATTCCATGCATTTCGGAACACTGAACTAACAGAAATGTGTTGCCATTTTGTGCCCTGTTTGCCACTTTAGAATTTTAGACATCTGATGCAAGATGTTTCATAGGGTGTGAATTAAGCTTCTTGTTAAAAAATGTTCATAAAATAAACACTAATTAATGCCATGTCTGTAAATTGGCAAACGAAGCTTTCCCCTAGCAACAAATCATTTGGCAGTTTCCTGCTTAGCATTGCAGTGTTAATATTTGGCTTTTTAAATGTGTGATATTGCTTCAGTTGTAAAATTGTGCACTTTACCCCCCTTGGGTAAATATTTGTCCTTTAGAAGGTAGAAAAAGTTTCCAAATGAGGGCTCTGTACCTTAGTTTGTGGTATTTTGAATAAGAAAAGACAAGAAATCGTATTTAGGAAATCACACTAAGTACAAAATAATATGAAAAAATAAAAGTGTTAAAACTAGATTAGCCTTAAGGTCGTAGTGTAGTGTGATATTAGTTGTGTGATATTAGCTCATATGTGCTGAAGAAAACAACACTTGCAATCAGATATCACACATTGACCACACAACAACCTTGGAGTCTTCAGAGGCCTTCCAAAAATCAGGAATCTCATCTTTTTCAGTATGTAACCATGTACAAATTGTTTTTCTGAGGGTGCCTTTTCCCATAACTTCGCACCCACTATCATTTTTACCCTCCCATGGTTTTTTAAAAAATTCTTACCTCTTTGCCTCTTTGCCAAATCTCCCACTCACTACATGAGTAGTGAGTCACTCAGCATTTCCTAAAATGTGCAGGAGGCCATGTACATTTTGGTATTTCAAACACAACAGGAGGTCACTATAGTTTGTTCAGCTGATCTGGCCCACTTATCAGCATAGTCAACAGCTGTGTCAGCAGCAGGTCTGGCTGTGAAAATGAACTCATGGAGACAGATAACCCTTTGATATTCACCCTCTTTTACTAAATAATATGCCAAAAATGTGGAAGGATTGTATTAAATTTTTACAAATTCAGACAAATGTATTCAGCATTACAAACTGCTGTGGTTCCTGTTATATATGTTGGTTTGGTTGTTTTACTTCCTGTTTTACTTTGAATGTGAGTTGCCTCTTGCTTTAGTTATACTTTGTGCTTTTGTTCCTTTTCCTTTCCTCCTCTATGATTTTCAGTGTTGGGGTCATTATTTAAAAAACATTATGTATTACACATTATGTAGCGTAATGTACTGCATTACTTTTCTTAAAAGTAATGCAGTACATTACTTAATTACTCCCTGGAGCAAGTAATTTTTTACACTACTTATTAGATTACTTTTTTGTTACTCTGTAAAATGAGTTGAAACGCATTCTCATAATTTTCAGTAAACATATAAACCTAAGGTTACATTCCCAAACACCAATACAAATCCCTAATGAAGACACACGTACAAACTATCTTTTACTTTTTACATATGAACACAAATGCGACAAAGCAAGGTTGAAAACCAGCCCAAAGAGACTTTAAAGTGATCGCCACAGTGATTCTACTTTAGAAACTTGAACAGGCAGAAACAGAGGCTTCAAACCTGACTGCTCATCACTGCCTTTGTTACCTGTTGAAGTTCAGGCTCTGGCTGTTGGGCTGGGGTCAGCATACTGAGCTTCATCACTCTGAGTTCTTGACTAGCTTTGTGTTAGCATGCTGTCTGTGCAGATGGTTGCAAAGAGCCAAAGTTGTGTTAGCAGTATAATGTGGTCCTTGATACAGTTTGCACTTTACCATCACGCTCTTGTCCTTTTATGAAATAAAAGTAATGTCCATATCTCTGTTGTAGACCGCTCTTCCATTTTCCTCCTCCTGCATACGAACTGACATCAGCTGATTGTAGCACAAGTGCGCAGGAAGAAAAAAATGTGTATAAAGCTTATAGTTAGGGCTGGGTCAGGTGACCCTGAATCCTCCCTTAGTTACGCTGCAATAGGCTTAGGCTGCTGGGGGCTTCCCATGATGCACTGAGCGTTTCTCCTTCTCTCACCTCTTTTCAATCATTATGTGTTTTTACACCACTCTGTATTCAATCATGAGTTATCATTAATCTCTGGCTCTCTTCCACAGTGTGTTTGTGTCCTGTCTTCCTCCCCTTACCCCCAACCGGTTGCGGCAGATGACTGCCCCTCCCTGAGCCTCGTTCTGCCAGAGGTTTCTTCCTGTTAAAAGGGAGTTTTTCCTTCCCACTGTTGCCAAGTGCTTGCTGATAATCGCCAAATCACATTTCCAGAAAGCTACATAAATAAAATTGAATTGAATACTGCAACATGTGTTCATCAATACTAGAGAAATGCTATATTAATGCCAGTCCATTTCCATTACAGTTGTATATTAATGTTTGTATGGACTCCTTGGAAACAAGATGTTGCATCTAAGGGAGTTGTTTAAGAGTCAAGAAAGTAGAAAAACAAATGTGCAAACTTCCTAATTTTTGTTTTAATTGCTACCTAGACTTCTGTTAGCACTCTGACTTGTTAAACAGACTTGCATTTTGTATAACTGTCTTACTAAAATAAACCAAACCTCTCCACAAAGATGCCAGCCTGTACTGCGTGGACGATGCTGCGGAAGTGTGGTTTATCTTCAGTGCGGCGCAGCAACAGGGTTCTCTGCCGTGTAAAAGTGGAGGCCAACCAATCACGAACCTCCAGTGGTACAGAGTCTGACTGGATATCACTCAGCTCATCCTCTGGATCCTCCAGCTGCCTGCAAGATCATTCATAAAAAGAATCGGTTTACATTTTCATCTTCTAAAAAAATGTATCTGTTTATCATGCATACAGTGCATCCAGAAAGTGTTTACAGTGCTGCTCTTGTTCCACATTTTGTCATGTTACAGCCTCATTCCAAAATAGATTAAATTGATTTTTCACCTCAAAATTCTACACACAATAACCTATAATGAAAAAGTGAAAAAAGTTTGCTTGAAATTCTTGCAAATTTATTACAAATAAAAAACAAAAATATAACATAAGTACATAAGTATTCACAGCCTTTGCTCAATATTTTGTTGAAACATCTTTGGCAGCAATTACAGCCTCAAGCTTAGGATCGCCGTCCTGTTGGAAGATGAAGCTTCACCCCAGTCCAAGGTTCAGAGCACTCTGGAACAGGTTATCATCAAGGATTTCTCTGTACATTGCTGTATTACTAGTCTCCCAGTTCCTGGTGCTGAAAAACATCCCCACAGCATGATGCTGCCGCCACCATTCTTCACTGTAGGGATGGTATTGGCCAAGTGATGAGCGGTGCCTTATGTCCTCCAGACATGACGCTTGGCATTCAGGTCAAAGAGTTCAATCTTTGTGTCATCAGACCAGAGAATTTTGTTTCTCATGGTCTGAGAGTCCTTCAGGTGCCTTCTGGCAAACTCAAGACGAGCTGTCATGTGCCTTTTACTGAGGAGTGGCTTCCATCTGGCCAGTCTATAATAGAAGCCTGATTGGTAGAGTGCTGCAGAAATGGTTGTCCTTCTGGAAGGTTCTCCTCTCTCCACAGAGCAATGCTGGAGTTCTGTCAGAGTGACCATTGCACTCTTGGTCACCTCCCCGACTAAGGCCTTCTACTCCGATTGCTCGGATTGGCCGGGCAGCCAGCTCTAGGATAAGTTCTGGTAGTTCCAAACTTCTTCCATTTATGGATGATGGAGGCCACTGTGCTCATTGGGACCTTCAATGCTGAGAAATTTTTCTGTACCCTTACCCAGATCTGTGCCTTGATACAATCCTTTCTCAGAGGTCTACAGACAATACCTTGAATGGCTTGGTTTGTGCTCTGACATGCACTGTCAACTATGGGACCTTATATAGACAGGTGTGTGTCTTTCCAAATCACATCCAATCAACTGGATTTACCACAGGTGGACTCCAATCAAGTTGTAGAAACATCTGACAGATGATGAGTGTCATGGTAAAGGCTGTGAATACTTATGTACATGTTATATTTTTGTTTTTTATTTTTAATGAATTTGCAACAATTTCAAGCAAACTTTTTTTTTTCACTTTTTCATTATGGGGTATTGTGTGTAGAATTTTAAGGTGAAAAATGACAGGCTGTAACATGACAAAACCTGGAACAAGTGAAGCACTGTGAATACTAAACGGATGCACTGTATCATCCATATCATCCTCATTTGGCCCATGTTCATAGTATGTTTTTCTTCTCCCTCTCCCTCTAAGGACTATTTGAATCTCCAAAATTTTTACATATTTCCAGATATTCTAGCATTCCAGCATTTTGGTATATCTTTTAACCTGAGGCTAAAAAAACTGCTATCAAATAAAAACGATGCATAATCTTAATTTTAAATAAATTGAACCCTTGTATCCTACATATCCTGTCCCTTTCTTTATCATCCCATTTCAGACTTAAATCACTTTCCAATGTCTTCTTCAGAGTTGAGAAAGCTTCATTTCACAGCTTCTATGTAAACACTTCTTGGCTCCCTGCTATAACTCTCAAACGTGCACCTTAAAGTAGATAACCTGTAAGCTGGAGAGAAAATCTTC
>VUQS01019957.1:6330-22549 GCA_015108495.1 Heterochromis multidens
TAGCGGCAAAAAAAAAAAAAGAAAAAGAAAAGAAATTGCATAAATCTCCAAACTTAAAAACACCAGTCTGATAAAACTAAGATTCTAAATTTAAAAGTTTAAATGTGTACTGGTAGGATGACAACCAACAGTCAAAATATCATGTATTCTAACTGGACAAACATTACCGTCCAGAGCAAGTTCAAAATGTAAAAAAAAAAAAAAACATTTGCCAACTACTCAATTAAAAAAAAACAAAAAAACAAAACAAACGACACCGTCAGCCCACCAACAAGTGATTGCTACTGTGTTTGTATATATGTTTATGCAGAGCCCCACATGTGTTACACACTATATGGACTCATTTTGGGTTTAAATGGGATGAAAGGACCTAAGTCCCCCGTCACACAGGCCCAGAGACCGATCGACGACTCCCTGGCAACTACCGGTTGCTAGAGAAAAATGTGTATTCCCTGTTGCAACCAACACATTTCAGAAGGTGCAACTTTTACTTTAAATTTCACATATTTTTCCCTAGCGATCGGAAGTTTCCAGGGTGTCATCGACCGGTATCTAAGCCTGTGTGACTGAGGCCTAAAAGAAGCATTCAAATGAAGGTCCCTCCTCGTGCTGCAACTAAAGAAGCAGACCGATGAGGACAAAGAAAAGCTGCGTCCACAAAGGGAGCAATACAAAGCTGACGGTTGGACATCGCAGACTCTGGTTCCCTAGGTAAACCTAGAATGTATTCAGTACCAGGTCACATGTCAGTCACTGGTATCCTGTACTGTCCCTAATGTCATCAACTTTCTCTGGTCTCTGGTCCACCACGTAACTGGGAATCACTTCCTGTGTGAACGTAGCTAAAGGCCATGAATTGATCAGGGCTACATGTCCTTTAATTGTTAATTAGTTGCCAAGTTGAATTTTCAAGGAAGCAGGCCATTAAATTATAAAAATAAGTAGCCATTTAGATCCTTGTTTGCAAAAATGCATTGCCTGCAGTTACATGCCTCAAAACTACATCTTCTGTGTCTGAAGGTGGTGAACATTGTCACATCTCCCACGTCTGCAGTTGTGTTTGTGTCCTTCCAACATTTTCAGGTAAACTGCAGGTCAAATCTGCTGGCACTGCAGCCCTGTAACTGGATAATAATGGGACGGACTGGTTTCAGTTGCGCTGTATCAATGACACTGTGTGCCCTTGTGCTTTGAAAAGAGATACCTAAAATAAAACAATTTAATAGTCTCCCATTTCATCTATTATAGGTATTGTCATAACTACAGCAGCAGTTTTTCAGCACTTGAGTCGCTATACTGTAATTTTGCCAAATGTTGCTGTAGGCTTTCAGTGTTACGTAATTATTTGTGGTTTTACAATGCATTCTTTTTTTTCATGATTTTTGTGCAACTTGCTAAATTCAGTCCACTTTAAGCCATCATCAACTACTATAAACATAGTCCATTTAGATTTTAGAGCAATCAAAACCCACAGAAGCATATTAGAGCTGATGCAGTAGAAAATAAACTGGTCTGTTTATTATTACATAAGTGATACTCAATAGAAGGCACTTAGGGGTGATATAAACATCTTGTGCTTAAATGGAAAATTCCTGTAGTGGGGAGATTATTTACAATAAGTGATGAGAAAATGATAAAATCAAGATGATAAAATGCAAAATGCATGTGTCAGGAACTTGAAGAGTCTTGATAAGTCATTACTACCACCTTGTGAGCACATTAACAGGAATCTTATTTCAGCTCATTCAGTAGCTCACTGCATGCAATAAAACACTTTCAAAGTAATCTCGGGATAGAGCTTTGTTGGAACGGTAAGTGTTTGTGCGCTCTAGTGACAAGAGCACTTGTACAAAATTGATTTTGTGAAGAGGCTGCCTTTAAGGTTTGAGGCTGAAATTAAAAGTTAAAACCGATGGTGCATATGTCATCAACAGCCTTGGATACAGCATCCTGAACCACGGAGGTATTTTGCATTTTTAAGTGCAAGTGCACACAGTCTTTCAGAGGTTACTCAGGCGCAAGAGAATGACATCCACTGTGGTGACGAGTATCTGCAGGAGGGCAGTCGTTGGCGGAGCTGCTGAGAGTCACAGTTTGTGTCTGACACTGCTATAACAATGGCTTTGTCTTGAAGCTCATTGCAGGAAATCAGCCTCAGCTGTTATGGCCTGAGAATATCACACTGAAGTGAGGACAAAGCCATGGATCCACTCACTCTGTCTGCAGTGCTAAGGGAGAGCAGTGGTCACTCTCTTACTGGGCGTTTTTACAGGGATTTGTCTTTAAGTAAACCAAATCCAACTGCAATTAGTGCAGGCAATAACAATAAGAGGCAATCAGTGCCAAATGATTTTCTGCACAATTCTTAACTAGATTATTCGTCATGACTTCACAAGACAGGAGGCGAAACCTCCATATGTCTTGAGAAAGGTCAATGCGTCTGTTTCTCAGTGCTCCAAGTACAAATACACTCATGTGCAAAGACAGTGAACTGAGGTCCTATAAGGCAAGCACTGAGCTTTCTGATAAGACAATAACAAAGCTAAGGACCAGAGATCAGCTGACTGGATGTGTGGAGTCATCACGGACTCTCCCTCCTTAATAGCTTCAAATAATACCATAGACTATGGTATGAGGTAGACCAATTAATGGGGACAGCTCACAATAAATGGATAAACTCTGGAATTACTTAATGCCTTTTTTATGCATACATAAATGAAAGGTTATGGCTGCGTGAAGCTACTAGATCTCTTACTTTTTCCTCTCATTTGCATGCCAGTGCTATCCATACATTTTTCGTTACTGCAGTTTTTTTTGTTTTTTTTTTTAAAAGTCAGTAAGACAATGGTTTGCAAACTCCTGGGAGGTCCCACAATTATAAATAGGGATGGGTGTGAGGCAGAAAGCTCTGCAAAGCTAGCAACGCATGGACAAGGCCTGACAAGTAGCCCTAAGGCAAATTAATCAACACCAAAAGTCAGGAGTACTGAAACAAAGATTACAAAATGTGATGATGCATATCTCATATGTGCATTTGTGTTTGGGATGACTTTCAAATTGTCAAGTTATATATAAGAATAAAGAATCCTTCACGAGACTATTTTTTTGTCCAAAACATTTTTTTAACTGGCGCCTGGAAGGATGTTAATGAAAGTTTACAATGCAATTTACAATTGTTACGCATTTATTTTTTCCAGTAATGTCACTCACTGAAATTATATATGTGCAATAATTCAAAAAGATCTACAGTCTGCAACCAAAGGATGTGAGAGCGTGTTTATATTGGTACATTGTAAGGATGGGAGAGGCAGGGAAAGGGTGGTTTGAACATATTTTTATCTTTGAAAAGGGGGAGGGCCTGCAGAAGAAGTTTGAGAACCACTGGGCTAAAAGGGATATGATTTGTTTCTATGATGACAAGAATGTTCAGTTTTCCCAGATACACTGAAAGTGCCGGCATGGATGTGTGTGCATTTTTAGTTAGTATACTGAAAGAGTTGGAATAATGCGCTTTGATACAGTGGTATACAGTTAACTATAACACCATTATGGCAATACATAATTGTCTTATTCTACATCATAACACCAGTATACTGGTATACTGGTTCTGTTGGTAAATCCTCTCCTTTTTCTCTTACCCCTCACCCCCAACAGATTACAGCAGATGGCTGCTCCTCACTGAGCCTGGTTCTGCTGGAGGTCTCTTCCTGTTAAAAGGGAGTTCCTCCTCCCCACTGTTGCCAAGTGCTTGCTCACAGGGGATCACCTGATTGTTGGAGTCCCTTCTCTAATATTGTAGGGGGTTAGCTTACAATATAAATTGCCTTAAACTACTGTCATGTATATAAGTAAAACTGAACTGATTATTGGTTATTAGTATTCTTTGGGTGTTGAAAAATATATTTAAAACCACTTATAACCAAATTTTGATTTTTTATAAACAAATGCTAAATTTAAGGGGTTATAGAAAACTGCTAAATCTAACCCCAGATGTTTTGACAGTCTGCACACACTACATGTAATCTCAATAACATAACTTTGGACATTGAATGAACACAGTACTAAATTTCTGGTTGATATACTAACGTATGTCTGCATTTATTTTTCCTTTAATGAAGTAATCTAAGTACTATATTGCTATTGTTGCTGTTATACACACAAAGATTAACAGACACGGTGGAAGGTAACGATTTGCAAACTGCCCTTCCAGACCAAAACCAGTGTTTTCTACACAGACCCAGGCCTATCAATAGCTACACAAGAATATTTGGCAACCCATTTTAGCTTTTTTTTTTTTTTAATATATATATATATTTTTTCCCCATCTCTCTAGAGAAGGATGCCATCCACTACACTAGTGGGACAGTACCTCTGGCCAGCTAGCTCCATCCCTTCCCCTCTCATGTTTCCCTACCGGCTGGCTCACTGGGCAGTAGGGTTGGGTACCAAACTTGGTACTTTTTAGGGGACCAACAGAATTACACTGGTACTACAGAGTACCAATTCACACTAAAACAATTTGTGCCAAATATTGGTACAAGAGCACATCTTGATTAGAGGAAGAAAGACAGCAAGACCGTGTGATGTCACTCCTGCAACGTGTTGAAGAACAACAAACACACATGGCAATGACGGTGGTGGCTGCAGTGGACCAAAAGCAGTCTAGGGTGTGGTTACACTTTTCAAAACTTGACACAGACAATGCTTTCTGCCATATTTGTAGTGCAATATGCAGAGCTGGTCATGGCAACACATCTAATCTAAGGAAAGACCTGGTCAAACACAAAATAAAGCTGAAGAGTGTACTGTATTTGATAGCCTGAAAGCCAAATTCAGAGAAGGACCTGCAGCTTACTTTAGCATGTCTGTCACCAATGTATAAGAAGATGAACCCATGGATGATGATGGTGGAACTTTTAGTGAGACATTGACAACTTCATCGACATTTGCAGGAGAAAATTTTGAATTTCTTAATTACAATTCAAATTCAAAACTACCAGAAGTACCACAAAAGTCAAAAGGTACCCAACCGTACTCGAGATATTACTGTTAGCCTTTGTTATGACTCAGCTGTGGGAGCCACTCATCCCATGGACAGACTCTAAACGCCACTGCAGCATTGGTCTGCAACTGGTAATAACGGTCCATATTCTGCTCTGGAGGCCCACTGTGAGCTAGAAGGCTGCTCTAATAAGAATCCGAAGCAGGCGGAGAACTGGTTCACATACTGCTACAGTGAGTCCACCACGGGTGCAGAGAAGAACAAGGACTACCTGCTGCACTTGGATGCCGAACCGCGGAAAGAGAGACTCACTGGAGAGGCAACTGAGCATAATGCGCCATTATTGATCGCAAAATACTTGGAAATTAAAATATTAGCAGAGGAGCACATTATTAAAAGTAAAGCTTAACACAGACCTCTGAGTTGAATCTATGTAGAACCTGCAACATAACCTATGCAAGCGGCTGACACATTTATACCCAAGCGGACTGTGTTGATGCGGCATGTAGTTACAGTTCTAGGGAAGTGAACAACAGATTATGGTGCAGAGTTTCAGAAGGGTTTGCTGTTATGACATACCTACATCGTAAATTTAGAAACAGAAGCAGAAACTCACTGTAACGCTGTGCAATTAATCAAATTAAATTCTAATGACAATTTTAGCTTTTAACAATGGTGCTGGCATTCTGTTTTGCAATCATTTTTTTTTTTTGCCTTTCAGTAAATGTTTTTCCTTTATTTTGTTCCCCTCCCTAGAAGGAAACTGCAAGCAGCACAGCAGGGTAGTGGTTAGCACTGTCGCCTCACAGCAAGAAGGTCCAGGGTTTGAATCCAGTCTGGGTGGTGGGTTCTCTCCGGCTACTCTGGCTTCCTCCCACAGTCCAAAGACATGCATGTGTTAGGTAAACTGGTGATTCTGAATTGAATGTGAGCGTGAATGCCCTGCGACAGACTGGCGACCTGTCCAGGGTGTATCCTAACCTCTCAACCTATAACAGCTGGTATAGGATCCAACCCCCTCGCTACCCTGAATTTGATAAACGGAAGAAAATCGTCATAATTAAAAGTCAAATTTATAATAAATAATAATAATTTTTCCAATGTCTATAAGAAATCATGTTAAAGAATTGCAATCCTAACACTGACCAAAAATACTTGGTATTATGATCTTTGCCATAATCAAGCATCCCTAATAAATAGAACTGCTTAGTATGCCTGTCCCTTCTCCATTGGAGCACACATACACTCACAAAACCCTGCTACCATCACAAAAAGAATTCAAATCTGTGGGAAACTACTGAAAAGACATTACATAACGTTGACTAACACTCATTATAAACTACGTCAATTTTCTATTATGCATTTCAAATGCTTCATATATTATTATCAAAATGACAAGGAAAGAAAAAAAAAAATGTGTGAAAGAGATGAACATGAGTGGTTTATTACCCACATGCCACAGAAAACCATCCAAGACTGGGCATATCTCAGTCATCAAAGAGAAATGTGATACCAGTGAAGGGAAGTGAGAAGAGTGACAGCAACGTGGAAGCTGATCACTGTGAAACATCCACCCTAAAAACACCACCCACGCTCTTCACAATCCTGCAGTTCAAATATAGCAATGGCTCAACTTTGAGTAGATGCAGGTACAGAACTGAAGATCTCAGCGTGCAGTCACCATGCACACGTCTTGTGGCTGTAGTGTGCTAAGTTTAGATGAAGTGAGACAAAGCGTCCAAAACTAAACTGCACTGGTGACCAATTAAGCAGCACGATGAAATTGAAGTTACTGTAGACAATGTCCTCATTTAATTTGCATCCTATTATGACTTTTTCTTTTCTTTTCTTTTTTTTTTGCAGATTAGTTATTCCACTGAGCAAACGCAGTCTGCATGTGTACTGGTGGATGATGAACCCTCCCTGACCCAGTTACTAAGCTGTCATTCTGCAGAGGGAACAAAGAGCAGCAGCTGTCTGTCAATAGCCTGAACAGCACGTGCTTCCATCCGAAATCAGCCAGCACATCACAAATAAACACCTGCTGTAGTTCCTTACATGCTGGCTATTGGATTGATCACACAGAGGTCACTTCAAATGTCAAGTCAACCACATTAATACAGGATTACTTTTAGTGCTGCAAGATGACCTTTAATGAATTAAAAGGCTGCAAATAGTGCTTGTTGTTTTACCTAAACCAAAAAAGGTATCGCTGACTCATTTCAGAGGGTGGACCAAGCAAGTATTTGTCTTTTCTTGCTTGATAAATTACTTTAAAACACACTCAACTTATCATTTCATTGGCCAGCTGTTCCACACTTTTCATAAAGACAAGCAATCTTTGGCTCCAGCTTCTCAAATATGATGATATCTTACTTTTCTGTGAATTTCATGCAAGTGTAGAGTGATTGTCTTTGTGTTTTTTGATGCGGATATATTGATGTTTAAAACAACTAACTGGTGCATATATCAATGTTTTTCTGTCATTTATTGCTCCTTTGTATCATTAAAAAGGAAATATTCATTATAAAATTGACTAAATTGTCTTCCAAGAGATAAATATAAGCCACTACTATGTAAACATCATCTTACTTGTCAACAATGTAGATACTGATGTATATAGAAGCAACCCTATGAATCATGGTACACATGTTTATGACACTATATAGACTGAATGATTAACACACAAGTCTATATCAGAGGTCCAAGGTGCTGATCAATCAATTGTGAAACCGGTGTTGATTCCTGCCTAAAGCGGTCAGCTTTACAAACAATGCTGCTTCTGCTGTGGAAGACAAAAGATGCTGCTGCAGATGAAACCCTTGCACACACAATGGGATATTTCTCTCTTGAGAAGATAAGCTCATGGCACACACTGCTGCAATGTAAAGGCAAAACACACACACACACACACACACACACACACACACACAACAGCAATTTAAATGCCCTGCTTCGTTTACCTGCGGATTCACCGGTGTTGATCCAGTCCGGGTTTGCAATGCTGGCTATTGCAAAGATATCTGCTGCCAGAAACAGGCACCCTGAAATGATCGTTAGTTTATCCATGTCGCCAGCCAAGGAAGCGATGAATGACGTGGGAAAATGTCCAAATGTGACCCCGGGGGTGTTGAGCGACACAGGGTGGCCGTTATCAGTCTAACCTCGCCCCCTTCAACAGGAGCCTGCTGTTGTGGTTCTGCTGTGCATTTTGCAGCAACATTAGCTCCTTCGCGTCAACCAAGCGAAAGCCTCCAGCTACAAAAGGTTCAAATACGACGCGCAAAAGCATCACATCTCAAGTCCCTGCTGTAGTCCGATAATATAAAACAATAATTTAATCAGCACCAAGCCCCCAAACAGCTTGAGTTGTCTTTTGGATCCGTTTTAACAGCTGCAGCCGCAGCAGCAGCAGCAGCATCGGGTACAGCTGCAGCTAGCAGGCAGCTAGCTAGCTATTTCCCAGATTCGGGCTCGGTGTGCCGAGCTGCGGCCCAGAGGCTGCTCGACGGCCGAGACCGCAACTGCGCTAGCATTTCAGAAACAATGTCACACAAACGGAGGTGCCGGAGAACCGAAGCAAGCTCCCCTCACTTCGCAATATCCGCGTTTTTTCTTTTCTTGTTTTTTTTCTTTCTTTCTTTCTTTCTTTCTTTAGCTCAGGTTTGTTGTTACCCGTCAGGGAAACGAGAACCCATCACCCTCTCCTGCTGCTGGGAGCCCGTTTCTCCTTCTCCGCTGGAATAGCATCTGGTGCTTTCGGTCCGTTAGCCTGCCAGCCTCTCCCCGCCTCCTCTTTTCTCCTGCTCCTTCTCCGGACCACGGTGAGGTGAAGCTCGGGGTTTCAAACGCTGCGTACTTCAATCCAAAAGCGACGCTACGAGTCCCAACCTACAAGTTATTGTTATGCTTCCACCCGTGTGCCCACCGCTAGTTCAACCTCCCCTTCTGCCTAATGACATCAGGCGGACACCCCCACGCAGCGTCACTCTCACACTCACACACACACACACACACACACACACACACATTCGCCATCCTCTCGCGATACTGAGTGAAGACTGGGGGTCTTTTTTTGTCCTGAAATAAACAGGAGGGTCAGTGATGTGCATCTACCAATGATAACGCCTGAAACTGTAGATGAAAAATCGCCGTTATTGTGTGCTTAGACTTCCTTTTCTAAATGCTAAATATTTCTATTATCAAACTAGAGCAGAAATGATTCATCAATACATTTTTTTCTTGGTTTTTATAACAGTTTTCAGAATGAAAATGAGCCATATTGACAACATCTGTAATTAAAACACTCAGTCCGATAGTGAGGGTGCCGTGTTGTCTGCCCTGTGGTGTATACACAACATACAGTTAAGTGGTCCCTGAATGCCCACAGGGAAAGTTTCTCATTTAAATATTAAGTATTGCTCTAAAGTAATTACAACTTTCTGCTACTTTATGCAGAAACTCCACATTTTAGTTGCAACTATTCATCTGACAGTTACGAGTCAGTCTGCACATTAATAGGCAACATACAGAATACAAGAGTGACATTAAATAATTGGCCTTGCCAGTCAGTTTATTGAGTCTGCTGCCCCAGCACACAACAGCATAGAGGATGGCACCGGCCACCACAGACTCTGACAAATGTTAAAGGACCTCAATCATGTCAGGAAATAGAGACGCCTTTGGTCTTTATTGTAGAGGGCTTTGTGTTTTTAATGAAGTCCAGTTTATTGTCAATATTTAGTTTTTTTTATGTACATGCTGCTGGGATTGCCTCTTTTACTGAAGATCTACAAGACAACCCTCAAACATGAACTAATGTTCGTGCTTTTGGGTCCCCCCACTGGCTGATGAATGAAACAAAACCTCTTAGTGCTGAAAGTGCTCATTACCTAAAATAAATGCGCTTTGCTGCCAGTGTTGGCATAGTGCTAACGTCATCCAAAAGCAAGCACTCTTGAAGATGATGGCGTGGATTCATCAATCTAACGCAGAAGACCGCACTCGTGCTCAACACACATGCCAGAACTTGTCGTTCAAAGATGCAAAATTCAAGCAACAACCCAAGTGTTTTACGGTAATTGTTTTAATTTACACAGATATACAGTTACACTGATAAAACCACCCTCCCCTCCCCAACAGAAATGTTATAATTCTGCAGCTCTCTGTTGGTGATTGCACATACTGCAGGACAGACTACAAATGACAGGTGACATCCAAAGAATTGCTGCAGAAGGCTGTGGCTTTGAGGTCCTCTTTCCTTTTTTTTCTTTTTTTAAAACAGCCAGGCACAGCATGCCCAAGCAAAAAAAAAAAAAAAATCAACTGTTCTTATATGCATTTTCATACTTCATCGACAAATGGTGTATTAATGAGGTGTCCACTAGCTGCCATGGTCTTCTTGCCATCCACAAATTTCTTTGCAGCCTGTAAAGGAAATGCAGAGCAAATTCACTGATGGGCAATATTTCCAAATATATCCTAGTATTTATAGTTTTCTGAAGTCATGCTGCAATAACTTTGTTTTTGTTAGTATAGTCTTCAGGGATATATTTTCACACTGAGACTGCCACCAGTGCTTAGAGGAACTACAGTGTTTCTTTCCATATTTGAAATACAGTTCAAATATGAAACAAAAATAATATTTAACCTGTAATGATCTGTATAAGCCCAAAAATCTATGCTGTGCATTAACAGCAGGTGGTCTCAGTAAAATGCACCTTCAACATGATCTATCACATTGCTTCTTAATGAACTGTTGTTTTCTTTGGTCATGAAAAATGGAACAAACTAGTGAGCCTTAACTGGATGATTTATGACTCCAACCCATGCTTTACTACAGAGGGGAAAAAAATCAAGCTCAAAAACCTGAAGGTAAGACTGTATGCTGCCTTTCCACAATGCCACTGCAATCTAGTAATGTTACAATGACAAGAAATTTACATAAAATCCAGCAAATGGGTTTAAATTTGATATGTGTTGACTCTAAAGTGGTCAGAAGTTTCAACAGACTCATCATGGGTATCAATGTCATGGTCATTTCTCACTTAAATCTTTTAATAAGTAGTGCTGAAGGCCAAGGCCTATTAACTTCTCATTAGTGATCATGATTGACTACAACTGGTAGTTTCTCTTTTCCAGCATAAAAAGGATTTGTTTGACAGCACTCATTGGACTGACCAATACTCAGGACAACAGAAAAGTCCAAGAAACTCACTGAAGATCTAAGAAGTGTAGATTTACACAAGTTGGGAAGATCTCTTGGAGCCATTTCTAAACAACTTCAGATTCCAAGATCAGCAGTTCAAACAACTGTACGTAAGTATGAGTTATTCTGATATGTCACCACTTTGGCAAAATCTGGAAGAAGACCCAAACCGTCACCCTCAGATGAGAGGAAATTGGTTAGGATGTTCAGAAACAACCCAGGAACCACCAAAGCTCAAGCCTGCCATGAACTGGAAACTGCTGGAACACCAGCATCACTCTCCACAGTGAAGCCAGTTTTACATCATCATGAACCGGGAGGGTGATAACCAAGAAAGAAGCCCCTGCTTCAAAATTGACACCTTCAAGCTCGGCTGAAATTTAGCAGCTGCCCACATGGACAAACCAAATGTCTTCTGGAGAAAACGAGACGAGACAAAGATTGAGCTATCTGGACACAATTACAATAGGTATGTTTGGAAGAGGAAAAGTGAGGCTTTCAAACCTAAGAACAATGTACAACAACTGTCAAGCATGGTGGTGGTAGCATCGTGCTCTGGGGCTGTTTTGCTGCCAGTGGTACTGGTACATTGCACAAAGTGGATGGAATAATGAAGGAGGAGGACTACCTCCAAATTCTTTAACTTCACCTCAAATCAGCTACATGGCTGAAACTTGGACACAGTTGTTCCAACAGGACAATGATCCCAAACACACATCAAAACTGGTTTTGGAATGTATAAAGCAGGCTAACATTAAGCTTCTGGAATGGCCTTCCCAAAGCCCCGACCTCAACCCTATTGAACATTTCTGGAATAGGTTTAAAAGCCGGGTCTGTGCCAGGAAACCAACCAAATTAAATGAACTTGACCAATTCTGCCATGAAGAGAGGCCAAATATCCAGCCAGAATTATTCCAGAAACTTGTTGATGTCAGCCGAAAGCGTCTGCTCAAGGTGCAACTTGCTAAGGGACATGTAACCAAATATTAGTGGAGGTGTATGTATATATATATGAGCCTGTATATATAGTTTTGAGCCTGTGTGGATTTGACAAAATCCAAAATAAATTAAAACTTGTCATTAAAGATGGTTGTTGTACAATCACTCCACCCTGGAAAAAAAAGCAGTTCAAAGAAATCGTTAAAAGCCCAGAATTACCACGGCATTCAAACTCATGACGAGTGTATGTAAATTTTTGACCACAACTGTACTCTTGACTGCAATAATCACTTCTAAAGTTATTCTGTTATAATCTCACTGAAAGCACACACCTTGACCACATCATTCTGAGTGACAGCATCTATAGCCTTGAGGACGACGTCAGGGGCCTGGTACACTCCAGCGGTCAGAACCTGAGCACCAATCTCCTCAATCAGGGCCTCGGAGCTCTCCATCGACATCAAGTACTCTGCTTTCACTTGGTTTCTACACAGAGACGTCAAACACAGACAGGAGTCAGGAATGGCCTTGTTAGAACTCCACCTGCGCCATCTGTGTATGAACTCACTTTGCTCTGGTGATGTCGGCCTCAGACACACCTCCCTCAGCCACACCTCTCACCTGAGTAATGGCGGCTTTGATCACCTGCGCAGAGAGAATAAGTGGTGGCGACTCTGGCATTTCTGCACACTTTTAGATCAAGTTAGACACAGAAAACTTGGCAATCACCTCTCCTGCAGAGGCAGCTTGTGCAATGGTATAGACTCCAAACAGGCCGGAGTCAGAGTACGAGACGTTGAAGGCAGTGGCCTGAAAGACAGGTAAAGACTTTTTAAAGAAAGGATTTCTTCACAGTTTTGGAGAAGTTACCCTAAGACACTTCATCTGAAGAGAAAAGACTCATCATCACTGAAGCCTTTTCTCTTTCTGTCAGTTACAGACTGACTGCCAGCCACATGAGGCAATACGAATTTTTCAGGCTGTGTTAAGCATTACGGCTACAAACAACAATGTTGCTGTCCTGTTTCAACTCACATCAAATGGCTGTGTGGTAGCTTTGGCAATTCCCTGGCTCAGTTTGCTGGTGATGCTGGAGCCCCTCTTTACATGCGGACCAGCTCCCAGGATCCTTTGCAGCACACTGAAGGCGTTAGCCTCAGCACTACCTGTCACAGCACCCTCACTGGCAATCAGAGTGTGGACCAGGTCATCCTTGTTCTGCACTCGCAGCTCACCTAACACACAAAATACCATTGTAACCACAAAGACTGGAGGATCTCAAAAGAATTTAACGTTGCTTCTTTTTTAAAATACAAGCTCCTACCTCCACGGTACACAGCTTTAGCCACAGGAGCCCCGGCCCCACTGCGGGCACTCAAGAGCCCCTCGCCCACTTGCCTCAGGACGGAGTGGTTTACACCTGAATGCGTAAATGAGACACATTAACAAACGAGTGAAGTGGAACACAGTTCTGACATCCCAGCAGTGAGATTTAGGACAAGCGTAAGCACACACGTCAGTAAGACTGCTTTGGATGGAGAGCGCTAACTACCTATTAGGAAAGCCAGATGAGGAAGGAGAGCAGCTGTGATGAAGCAATCAAGACTAGACAACACTCACCTAGTCCTACTAGAGCCATTCTGCCAGTGGTGAAATGGTCCTCAACAAATGACTGAAGCTACAGGGGAGGATAAGGAAGAGGAGAGGTGTTTTAAGAGCTACACACAAACTAACAAATAACAGCCTTGATAGGTAGTATTCAGTCTTCCTATTGAGTTCCCTTCAAGACCCTTTAGATAAAAAAAAATGTAACACACATCCATACCTGTTGAGAGGAGACACGGCCGACCATGTAGTCAGGGCAGTACAGAGAGTTGGAGAGGGCGTTTTTGTACGCTGCTTCATGCAACTTCTCAATTACACCTGCAGGAGAAAATGGAAAATAGAAAAGGATGTTAAATTTGAACCGAGGTGCACAAAAACAACACAATGAAAGGTTCAAATATGCATAACCCAGAACTGCTGCATTTAAAAAACCTCAGAACTTTTTTAGAGTTTGAATTAAGTAAACAACTTTTGCACAGCGAATTAAGTCCCATTTACACTCATACAGTCCAAAGTATTAAAGTATGTTGGAAACCATACGATAATGTCACAGAGTATGATTTCTTTACATTAATATGAGAGGGACCTAGATACGTGTCAGACTAATAATAATAATCATGGCCAAATAAAATCCTCAAGGATCTTCTTTAGAAATTAAAAATCTGTTAATACCATTTCCTCAGTGAAAATACTG
Source organism: Heterochromis multidens (assembly GCA_015108495.1). Classification (NCBI taxonomy): domain Eukaryota; kingdom Metazoa; phylum Chordata; class Actinopteri; order Cichliformes; family Cichlidae; genus Heterochromis; species Heterochromis multidens. Next base: position 20,779 of record VUQS01019957.1, read on the forward strand.
GCAGTCAGGAGATAAACTGTTGCTTCTGTTACTCACCTATCTGAGGACACTGCTGAGCCAGAGCCTTGTCAACCTTCACTCTGGGCGTCAGTTCGTCTACCTCCCACGACCGAAACTCCTGAGCTGTGGTCACATTGACCAGAAACTCCATTAACGAATCTCTGGACACAGACAGGACAGTGAAGCGTCAACACAGCCCCGAGGAGAAAAAAAACAACTTGACATAAACATGGGAGCACTTACAGGTTCTCTCTCAAACAGTCAGCAGTGTAGACCATTGTCTCTCTTGATGATGTCACGCTAGATGGGAGACAAATGACAACACAGCTGGTTCAATGTGGTGCGCTGCATTATTTAGACCAATAAAAGCAGCAACGGTCAGTGTGTGCATGTGCAGGAAGCGTATTCACTGACCTCAGGCTGCCCCCTATTGCTTCCACACTGCGACAGATCTTGAAGGCAGACGCACCCTTTGTAGTCTACAAAGGCAAAATACGACATTGATAGTGTAAGCAGTGTAAGCTGGCAGGCTGAGGGTGGAGGTGCTGATAAAAGAAGTGCAGTCACCTGCTGCGGTCTGTCACAATAAGAATAACCACAGAAATAATTCATTTAGCTATCACACGTTTAAAAGCTCATTCCCAGTTTACCAGGTTCGCTGCCAGTCGTAACACATGGGAGACACCCTGGTTCTCCGCGGTCTCATAGCGACTCCCGGCTTTCACAAACACACCAACACTTGACAAGGGGGAGTAGTTCTCCAGCGACGCTATCACCAGGCCGTTTGGGAGCTTGGACACCTGAAGAAGGAAAGAAAAAATGTTACAGAAAACACACAAACTTTCACACAGAAACAAAACTAATAGCAACCAATGGGAGACTGAATAGCTGACAGTGTTTTTTGGTATCTGGAAAACTACTCGAGAGCAGTCCCTACCTGGACATTCTGGGGAGGAAGAGGTGCGCCTTTGGACGGTTTCAGACCTGAGAGGGGTTCAGTCAGAGTCCCGCTCCTCCTGGCAGCCGCATAGCAACGTTTCTGCAGGAAGGAGGCGACAGCAAATTAAAGACAATGACTTCATTAGCAGCTAAAAAAAGATCAACAAGTTGCTGCATTATTTCCACAATCCTGTAGAATATACTCTGCTTTATACTAAGTGCAGGCATTAGATTGGACGAATCTTAATCCAACATGACCTCTAATGTTACCTAACAGCTGCTAACACGTACTTAACACTGCATTAACCAAGTGACCCCCAGATTAAACAAATACCACCAGATAGGAAAGTCAGCTACTTTCTAACTCCCACTGAGCTGCTTGGGAAGGTTTTGAGCCAACAACCCTGTGATCTAATGCTGCAATCACCTATTATTAGTTTTACTTTTTGACCTGGTTTGCATAACTGATGTTATTTTGCTTGTAGAAATGTCCCAAAGTATGAGCTACACCCCCAAAACTACGCCAATCTTAATAATAAAATAAAAACAAAAGCAAAACAGCAGCAATTTGCAAGGCTGAATGTGTGCACCTGACGTCACCAGTGCACATTTAGGTCCCGGCAGCAAAGTCTGGGATTAATGTGAGAATGCACTGGTATCTCATTTGGATAACACCACATCTGTGACCTAATACGGAGCCGGGTTCGCTCGATGAAGACGCTGGTACACTGGAGCTCAGGGGTGACCTTCAGGTTACATCCAGCTTACAACAGAAGCGACATAAAGCAGCTAGGATAAGCTTTTTTTTTTTTTTTTTTTTTTTCTTTTACTT
>VUQS01019957.1:27303-44550 GCA_015108495.1 Heterochromis multidens
GTAGTGATTTAAAAAAAATAAATAAATAACAGAAAACTGAAAAAAAAAAAAAAAAAAAAAAAAAAAAAAAAAAACAACCCAGGAACACAAAATGAGAATTTCAAAGCACTTAGTGCAGCTAAAGCACAATTAGAACCATTAAAAGACAGCTTATTGAGCTACTGGAACCAAACAAGGTTAAAAGTAAAGACAGTTAATGGGGCTCTTGAGAGGCAAAATAAGGTAATTTGTGGGTGCATGACAGAGGCAGACTTCCTTACCCAACTCAGAGCGAGCTACATTCATGGGAGCCATTTCCATCCAGGAGTCAAAGCAGGGGTCATAGCGCCACATTTCTCTGCTGGCTGAGCCGTCAGGAAACTCCCCTCCTGCCAAATACAGGGTCGAATCTACAGGCGGAGACAGGGAAGAAAAAGTCATTCTCAGCACTTAAGCTTACCTGTTCATTTCAGGTAGGAAAGGCTACTGAGTGTCTTAACCCATCGGTTGAGTTTTACTGACCCCTCACCTGATACCACCAGCCCGTGTTTGCTCACGGCGAAGGGCAGGCAGGCCAGGTTCTTCCATTGGCTCGTCACAGGATCGAAGCTCTCGACGCTGCGCAGCACCACCTTGTCGTCCTCCCCGCCAACTGTCACTATTACTTCAGCTGTTCCTGTTGCCACGGCAACAGGAGTGGAGGAACAGAGGAATGAGCCACAGATGTTAATGTAAAAGAAAATGGCCCCCGTATGGTACAACATAGGAGTGCGTGGAGCAGCAAGCCAATTAATGCTCATTTCCATGATTCATTTATCTCTTGATTTGTGTCTGGATTATACTATTAAGGTCCACAACTATGGTCCACAAGTTAGAAAAAAATTAAATTAAATAAAAATGCTCAAGGTAACATATTCAAAAACAGACTTGGTTTGTGTGACTACAAGTGTAGAAGGTGAGGATTGATATTAAAAAACCGAGAAAACCAGAAAAACATTTGAAAAGATGGAACCTGAATTTTTCTTCTAAGTGAAGAAAATAGCTGCAAATAATTGTCTGTCTATGGGACAATCAAGTGTTTCAACATCTTGCGGAGCATGAGGACAGAAGACAGATGTTCACTGTCCAGCAAAGCACTAGGTTGACAGAAAATAACAATTCAGTCAATCTTCATACTAAAAAAAATTAGCTCTTAACTTCAGATGCAAGCATTATTATTTTATTTATTTATTTTTTTACCAGTGGACCTGCGAGGCCTCGCTCTGGGGCAGTAGAGCTCTCCACGGCGGTCCTTTAGCAGCAGGTAGTCCTTGGCCTCAGAGATAAGCCTCTGGCAGACCTGACTCTCCTTCACCACATCCAGAGACTCGATCACATCATGGAGGTAGTAGGGGCTAATGAGAGGCAGGCGGATGTGCTCCAGCACCTTTAAGGAACAAAAATAGGAGAGGAATCGGATGGGTGGTGCTCATGAGCAGTGGTCATTTCTCACTGGAAAGTCATGGGGTTTCACGAGAAGTATGGCTCTCCTTATAACACCTACTTAATACAGAGCATAAAATACATACACAGAGTTGGATCTAATAGTCTTTTCTACTGCGATGCAGCTGCTCAACACATACTGCAGGCTACAGTTAAACCCAGGCTTAAATTACTAAGGCAGTTTAAACACGTAGCATTTTACACTATTATTTTTGAGTGTGGCTTTGTGTTTTGCATAATACAGTTGTGGTCAGAAGGTTACATACACTCATCATGGGCATGAATGTCATGGTAATTTTGTGCTTTTAATGATTTCTTTGAACTGCTCTTTTTCCAGGGTGGAATGGTTGTACAGCATACATCTTTAATGACTTAAAAAAAAACAAGAATTGGGTGCACAGGTTTGAGTTTATTTTGAATTTTCTCTAATCCACAAAAGGTCAAAAGTATACATACAGGCTCAAATATATACATACATTCTCTTAAATCTTTTAATAAGTGGTGCTGAAGGTTCTACAATGTCTTAACTTGACAAGACCAAGGCCCATTAACTTTCTTAGTATTAGCCTTCATGATTGACTACAGCTGGTAGTTTCTCTTTGCTCAAGCCTGCCATGAACTGTTAACTACTGGAAAACCAGCGTCGTGGTCGACAGTGACGAGAGTTTTAAATCACTAAATGGCTAAATGGGCTGAGAGGGTGCAAACCAAGAAAGAAGCCCGTGCTCCAAAATTGACACAGTTAAGCTTCCACATAGACAAGCCAAATGACTTCTGCGGAAAAGTTTTATGGTCAGACAAAACAAAGATTGAGCTATTTCGCCACAATGACAAGACATATGTTTGGAGGAGTAAAGGTGAGGCTTTCAAAGCTAAGAACACTGTACCAACAGTCAAGCATGGTGGTGGTAGCATCATGCTCTGGGGCTGTTTTGATGCCAGTGGTACTGGTACATTGCATAAAGTGGATGGAATAATGAAAAAGGAGGAGGACTACCTCCAAATTCTTCAACTTCACCTCAAATCAGCTAGACAGCTTAAACCTGGACACAATTGGTTATTCCAGCAGGATCATCCAAACTCAAACCTGTGCACCCAGTTCTTGTTTTTTAAAGTCAATAAAGATGTATGCTGTACAATCATTCCACCCTGGAAAAAGAACAGTTAAAAAAAATAATAATTAAAAGCCCCAAATTACCATGACATTCATGCCCATGATGAGTATATCTAAACTTCTGACCACAACTGTATGTGAAGAAATGTTAGTGTAGATCTGTTCTGGTAGAAAGGTTTGAAAAGAATTACTCACAAATCCAAACAACAAATCTTTAGCCTTAAAATCAACCTGAAAAATACAAGAAAAACAAAGTTAAACACCAAGGACATCACTAAGTAATAGCAGTGTCCTTTTGGTGTCATTGCCCAGAGGAACACGCTCGTGTAATCCTCGATTTCCTGACGTCTTCAAGACAAACAGCTGCAGAGTTGAGGGCTCTTTTACACAACACCTTAAACTTTTAACAGATTGGGCTTCATAAGCCTGAAGTTACCTGCTCAAAACTCTCCTGTCCAGATAAAACAGAGCACTGAGTACACCGATCTATCAGTCTGTGTAAACTTGAGTGAATCTGACCTTTTCAAAGCTCTGTTTGCGTGAGGGACATTTATTTAACCACAACATGGCGGCCTCGAACACAGTCTCCTCTTTGGGCACATTGAGGAGGTCGCTGGCAAGGATTTCTGTCAGCTTGTCCACGCACAGAGACAGAAACTCCTCCTGGGGAAAGACGGGAAGCACAGAGAGTTTGATTATTGAAGTGAGGGCACAGCTTTGCATTAACTATAATAGTTGTCCATCCTGACACCTTCACATCTTATAACCAGCAGTTACCCCAAGCCAGTAAAGTGTACGACACTAAGTGATGCAAGATTACCTACATTGTGACCCTTACACTCAGGGTTTCCATCATCCTCTCACCTGCTGACAGACGCTACTGAAGTGCTCAAGGATGTAGTCCATGCTGCGTTTCTCCAGCACCTTACAAGAATGGGCCTCAGCAAAGCAGTGAATGCCCACGCAGTTCATCTCATCCATCTGACGCTCCATAAAGCGACAGCAGGCCTCTCGGACCGCCATCACATCCAGCAGGTTGGCTGCTGCCAGCAGCGCCTGGACACAGATCAGTTTTTAGGCACACACGCGCTTCATGAAGGACGGCAGTGAAGAAGAGTGAGGAGATTCTTTACCTGCACGTTGGCTTTGGAAATGTAGACCTCTGATGTGTAGGCGTAGCTCACCAGCATGCCAATCATCTGAGGCTCAACACCATTGATGGCAACACGCTCCTGCTTGGACTCTATCAGGTCAGCGGAAAACATCGCCTGAAGATGGAGAAGATGGAGGAGGAAACCACATGATTCTCTAGTTCACAAACACAAAGGTGGAGTCCTTGTCACTGCTGACATACCTGCGGGGAAAGGTGTGTTTACCTGGAAGTAGGAGCTGAAAGATGCCAGCACTATGCGGTGGCAGGGGAACTCCTGTCCTCCGCAGCACAAAGTCACATCGCAGAAGGCATTGTTGAGTCGCAGGCTGTTGAGGCCCTGCAGGACTGTGTTGGGGTGCCTGGTCTCCACAAACAGGTAGTCCTCACTGTTCTGGGGAGCAGGGAGAGGGGCCGCAGCCGAGCTGACTTCCTCTTGGATCTTGACGGTGGGGTTCATAGAGGAAGGCAAGAGCAAACCGGCGCTGACGGAGATTATTTCAGCCATGTCTGCCATTGCAAGGCAAGCCTGGGAGGCAAAACGACACAGTTAGGACTCATTGACACAAACTTGTCACATCAGAAAACGGGTTGAGACATAGCTGGCAACGTAAATCAGCCTCGCAAAGCACTGATTTGAAAGTGAAATGCGTAAAAGTCGCAGAAGCAGCAACAAGGCGGAGAGAGGACCCGAGATTGTCTTACTAATGAGGCTTAGCTGTGAGGCAGCGGCCAAAAGAAGCGGCTTTATACCGAGTCAGACTGCTCAGACAGCTCAAGAACAGATGTGCGATCAACACACAAGTGAGATTAAACGCTCAGCAGCAGTAAGACCAAAACAACTCACCTGTTACACATAGTCGTGACCGCTGCGGAGGACTATTCGCTCTCCCACATACCAACCAAACCAGCTTCCGGCAGTCCTGAGCAACGTTAAACGCCTCTCACTGCAAGCCCCGCCCACACCCCCGGCAACAGTAAGAGGGTTTACCCCCGAGTACTTCCTGCTTCGCCTTTTCATCAAAGAGCAGCAGAGACGACCAAACAAAAAGCAGACTAAGCAGCTGCTTAGGGCCCCCGGGAGCGCTTGAAATGCCACACAACGCTGGTTTATAAATGTATATTTTTTGTGCGTGTGATATATCGATAATAATCATACAGGAGAAAGAGAAATATTTTGCTGAATATGTTAACAGACTGGCAACTTAATGTTACTGGTTTAATCATTGTCGGTGTCAGAGCTGGGTGGGGGTCAAGGGGATTTATCCCTCTGGTGCTGAAAGGAAAGAAGAAGCAGGATAAAGGTATGCTTCCATGAATTACTACATATTAGTTATTTATCATTAACATTCACTAACAATGACATTAGTTAAACAGAAGCGTCAGTCAAGGTGTGGTGACCTTAGGTGATGTTGTATGGAAACCACAGACATTATGGTTAGTAGCTTATTGTTGGCTCTCTAGTCAGTTATTTTCTTTTGAATTTATTTTATATTGTCTGTTTTCACATTGCATTGCATTGTTATGTAAAAAAAAAAAAATGTATTTAAGTCTATGTTAAATTCCTTGTGACTATTCTGCCCTTTTGCACATTTCCAAAACATTTAAAAAAGTTACTTTGTTTTAAAAATGCATTGTCTGTTGGTTAATTTAATTTCTTTCCAGCACACTAATAAGCCCCGATAATGGTTGTGTTAGATCTATAGTGCACAAATGATCAAGCATGGACAATACATAGTTAATATTGTCTGTGCTGAGGTAGGTGGGTGGTAATGGGTTTAGTTGGGGGTGGGAGCCCAAATTCTGCTTAAGGCCCCATAAAACCATGGGCCGGCTCTGGGTTAATGTTAATTATCAATTTTAAAGTTCATGCAATGGTTGTTGATTACTTTAATATGCCGTTTAATAAAGTCTGAGTTACCCATCAGGCAAAGCAGGTAAATCTCTCAGGCTCCAAAGTCTCTTTTTTGGCAATCTACTGATGAGTTTTGTGATGTTGGGTTTTGGTTTTCTGTCTTGATTTTATTATTTTAGTTTTCGCAGTGATTCCCCATGTGTGCCTCCCTCTGTAACACGTCATCTTCCTGGTTTATTGTGGTGATTCCTTTTTCTTTATCTGTGTTCCCCAGATTCCCTGATTGTGTCACCTCCTTCTGAATTTTTCCTCCTGCGCTCTGTCCTCACCTGAGTCATGTACCCCAATTGGTGCTTTCTGTATTTGCACTCACTGGTCATTTCACTGTTTACTAGTTCACCTGCTCGTTAACACAAGTATCTAATCATGTCAGTATGGACCAAAATGTCTGAGGAGTGTTTCCAGCACCTTGTTGAATCTTGTTGAATCAGCAACGTGTACCTAATGAAGTGGCCAGTGAGTGTATATAATCCTGTGTTTCCCTCCTTTTTGCCAGTTTGGCCATTGTGCGTGCCTGTTTGTGTTGCTGTGATTCACTTCGTGCTTGTCATGTCTGTTTTCTCTCCTTTGTGTTGCACTCGTAGCCGCTGTTCCTGTCAGTGCAATTTTTAAATGCAGTATAAAACACATTCACAGTACATTCCCATCAGGAAATACTAAACCGGGGAGATTATCTTGCATTTGTGTATTGTTTATTTAAAAGGTGTGTTATCAGAGGTCAACATGATTACAATAAAATGTACAGCTGCACAAGCAAATCAGCCACGTGCCATATTACCTCCTTTGTGGAGAAAGTTAACCAGCAGATTTGTACCAACACATCTCGTGTTTTCTACACATTATTTTTTATTATTTTCCATTATTATCCTTTTGTTCTCTTTTTTTAAACCAGACTTATAGGATATTGTTAATATTGTGACCAGGAGTACAAATAACTGTTTTGTTTTTTGTTTTTTTTTTTCAGATCACAAGGAGCTGTCCTTCATGATGCCGGGAGTTTCCACTGCATTTCTTCTGTGAGCAACAGCTTCCAAGATCTTCTTCCTGGGTCCGAGCTGGATGCGAATTCCTTTGAGATCATCATCAGAGCAAAGCATGAGTGCCTCCAGGTCAAGGTGCTCTCTATTGAATGCGGGAGTAAAATCTGGCAAGGAGATAGAGGACAAGAACACATCCAAAGGAGAGGTTTCCTCATCTTCATCATCATCCAGTCCCAGATCTTCCTGTTCCCACGGGAGCACATCGTCACCTGTCACCAAGCCAGCGGTGTCTTCGTCTGCCTCAAACAGCTCGTTCTGAACAAGGTAACCAAGACTTTCATTGGCACCACTGGGGATGTCGTCAGAGTCCAGCCCTATCTTCTTCCTGAAAGTCAGACCTCCAAGGCCGGGCCGGTTGAAGATGGATTGTTTGACTTGGCCTCCATCGTCATCATCGTCTCGGAAGCGGTTCGTTTCTTCGTCATCTGACATGTTCTCATCCTGCTCATTGAAGACGTCCAGAAACTCTGGATTCTCAGATGATCCACTCTCCGGTTTGAGGAAGATAACATTCCCATTTCCTCCTGACTTCTGCAGTGTGCCTTTGTCTTTCTTCCCAAACTTCGTCAGAAGTGTGCCTTTAATAGAGCCAGTTTTATTGTCAGTGAGGAGCTTGGAGAACTGCTCATTGACGCCCGTGATGGTACCATCGTTTGACAATGGTCTTGCCATGCTTGCCTCTGAAACAGACCCATTGCCGCTTCCTGATCCACGTTGCATTTTATCCATCTTGTTCTGGTGTCTCTTCTTCACCTTCTCGCAGAGTTTCACACGTTTCTCTGCTTCTTTGGTGGCCTCCTTCTTCAGATTGGCAACCTTTTTTGGATTTTGGTTGGTCTGCTTCGCAGCAGCAGCATCAAGGAAGCGCACACAGTCCATGTGGTCGCGAGAAGCGGCTACGTCCATTGCCGTGTGGAAGTCATTGTCTAGAGTGAAAAGGTTTGCACCGAAGTTGACCAGAAAGCTGAGGATGTGCATGTGGCCGTTAGCCGCTGCATGGTGCAGGGGTGTATTTCCCCAGATGTCGCTCCTGTTGGGATCTCCTCTGTACAACACACACGCAGAAAAAGAGAAAATTATCATCTGAAATGCCTTTGTTTGTTATTTTTATTATTACTGATGGTATTTTTATTATTTGACTGCTCTAGATTACTGATTAATACCATACTACATGTATAATATATAAAATAGTGCGTAATGAATAGAGGGAAAATAATAGACTAATAAAAAAATTACATTTAAAAATAAATGAATGGAGGAATAGGGGAAAATGACACAGAAATAAATAATTTTTTTAAAATAATAAATAAATACAAAAAATTTATTAAATAAAATTGAAAATGAAGGCAAAAAAATACAGAAGGAAATTATGAATTAATGCCTATTTATTTTTATTTATTAACTATTTATTAAGTATTTAATTTCTATATTTTTACTTTGGCAGTTTTGGTCTTCCATACTAAAACTGCAAAATCTGCTGAGTAAAGACACATACTGTATGTTTACAAAGTTAACATATAAATTTTAACTATAAGGTGATTTTTTTCAGTTGATTTATTCACAGATTAAACAAAATACATCAGTCCAGTGAAAAACCTTAAACAGAGAGAATAAATATCAGTACACCCAAATACAAAGAAAACAAATTTAGCTGACCAAAATTTTGCTGATAAAAATTTTAAAATAAATTTTAAAAACTCACTTTTCATTGTAAATGATCTGTTTTGTCAACTTAATGTTCGTATACAGTGTATACAAAAACAGACTAGATAATGAGAAGACACTTTTTAAAGTTCCTCAAAAGTATTTTTAATGTTCATGTAGTATAATTTAGTATTTAATTTTTGGGCTTTTAAGAATGAAAGTGAAAGTTTGTGTGTTTTTCCAGATGTTACTGTCCTGAAACTAAAAAAGATGCTTTTCTGGAGTGTTATAGGTGCATAAAAGCTACAAACGGGACATTTTAGCCTGTTGCTAGGTGGTTGCTGGGCAACACAATGACGTCAGAATATCTGATCTAGATAAAAAACCTTCAGGGGCCTGAGATGTAACTGTGTGCCTCGTTTGGTTGCTCAACCAATTTAATAAAAATTGATTGAAAAAAAAATCTATTTTTTCTTTCTGGTCGAAACAAAATCTAAAATATGACAAAAAATGAAACATGGCTGAAGTTAATTGGTAAGCTATTAAGACTTAAAGTCCTTTTATTGCTGCCTCACTGTCACAGATAAAAGTTCTGATTGCCGTGTGACTTCAATACTTTGTCATAAATCCCAGCTCATGATGTGTAATGACCAAAGAGGAAATGGTTTAGATAATCCTGGCCACGTAGCTGAGACACGCTTTATTCCCATTAAAGAAATCTTACATGTTCTCTGAATTTCAAGTGTGTGTAAGAGTGCTGTTCCAGATTTTGGATGGTCTTTGTTGTAGCGAATGAGGGCTGAGAGCCTGGATGAACAGCCCTTTTGTTTTGTCAGATTTGGCTGATTAAACATTTGGCTCAGCTAATGGGAGAGAGTGGACTAATAAAGTCTTAGCTCATTATAATGTAGTGAACAATAGGTGTTGTCAAAATCCAGATGAAGTGCCAAAAAATAAACAGTATGAAGTGAGCACTATTCCTGGTTCTACTGTAAATCCTAATCGTATTTGGTTTTAGAGAATCATTCATAAAATATGATATATTAAATGTATAGATTTCAGTGTCTAAGTGCATTTTTTTCTCTTTAAGAATGACTGAAATATACGGAAAAATTACACAGCATGAAGAAAATGCACAAAAAGTCTACAGGTCATTCTGTGTTTTTGCCTCAGCGTGAGATAGAAAGCTTACTTTCTGCTGCATATGAGCTGAAGAGCCTCGATATGTCCATGAAAAGCAGCCAGTATGGTGGGAGTCATGCCATCCTCATCCGGAGTGTTCAGGTCCTTCACTGTGGCCTCCTTCAAGAGGTCCAAGTATCCATCAATCGCTGCTTTGTGGTACCTAGACATCTCTGAGAAGAAGAGAAAAGCTTGGGGAAAAAAAAAAAAATCTGCCTCTAGGTTTCTCTTCGTCCCCCAGCTAACGTCAAACGAGGAGAAGCGACTGCAGACCCGAGCAAACAAAGTGATCGCTGGGCGTCAACATACCAGCAGCTCAGAGCCATAAAACAAAAGCAAAGTCTGCTTCACTGCTGTGAGCGGCCCCATTTCCTCAACGCTATAATAATCACTTACTTCGACTTTACCTAGAAAATGTGTGCTCACGGTTGGAACTGTTAAAGCACAATACAGCAGAATTTTCTGCTACTTTGCAGTACTTGCACTCCGCAACATTTAAGATGGAAATGAATTAATTCTTATAACTGTAATTACTATTTCTTTACAGATTTAATGACAATAAAAAATGTGTTTTTAAAAGAATGATAAATTGCTGTAGACTAGTATATCCAATAAAGTGAAAATAATACATCTGTTGTTTCTGTTCAAGTTTTAGGTTGTTTAAAACTCTTTAAATACTACTGGAGGTAATTTGTTCACCACCATTTGTAAGCTGATCTTTTTTTTTTTTTTATTAGAGAAATAATCAATTCTTATCTTGTAACTTGTAGGGGAACAAAAGTAATAGTATTAAAAGCCACAACAACTCCCTCTGAAATGTGTCAGCTTGAATCAGACTAACAATTTAATAATCAACATGAGTAAAGCTATTATTAATGACTTATTGCTCACTCTATTTGCCCACCACTAACCTAATTAGATATCTTTAAAACAGTGGCAGAAATATTTAATTAGGTTATTAATTTCAGCAAAAGTACCACAAATACCACACTATAAAGTATCAAATGTATTAAGAATCAAGAGAAATTAAGTATTTTAAAATATATATTATTGCAAGCAACTTGTGATTATTTAACTACTGTGTTAATCAGCTGATTATTTTCTTGACAAATGCATTTATTGTTTTGTTTGTAAACTGTTCTAACAATATGAATATAACCAATCGAGATACACATTTAGTTCTTATACATATGATTCAATAATTTCCTTTGCTGGTCTGTTTTAATGACTGATTAGTCACTTATTATATTTTGCTATTTATTTGGGTGAAAAATAATAATGCAGGGTTTTCTTTTTAAACGATATTAACGGTATATCGGTGATTTTCTGTTGTCAGCTAAATGCAGTAAAAAGTACCATTTCTCTATAAAATGTAATGGAGCATATACAAGCACCGATACAGCCCAGTATTTGAGTACATGTATTTTACATAAATGCATTTTTAAATTAAAAAGAAAAAAAGGGGGAAAAAATAATGAAATATTAAAATAATTGTAATCTATGTATCATATTTTTTGGATTTTTTTTTTTTTTTTAAAGGATAAAACCAATGTGTTTAAAATACATACAACTGAACAGGTGTACCTAATAAACAGGTGAGTGTTTAATCCCATAAAAAAGATATTTTGTCCTTTCTCCTTCCCGTCCAGTAGGTGGCTCATAGACTCTATGTTACAGTTAATGATTTACGGAAAACAGAAAAAGAAGAAACAGAACCGGCAGAAGAGTCAAAAAGAAGAAGAAACTGTCCAATCAGTGGCATCTTGGGAGGCAACGTCACGTGACCAGAGACTGCACACAGTCGATGAGACCGTCAGTCTTCTCCCTTCTTTGGTTCCTGTAACATGAAGTTGTGAATATTTCTTATTTTCTAACCCTTTCCACGGTTCGGAAAACCCGGACCGCACGCTTGCCATCTTCCCTCAGGTTTACCGGCTTGTGTGGTTGGACCGGGTGCTGGGGAAGAGGGGGGGGCGGGGGAGCCTGCAGAGATGTCCGACAACGGTGGCTCGGCTGTCGGCCTCCTGTCCTACGAGACGCTGGTTCACGCTGTGGCAGGTGCAATGGTGAGCGGCAGAGTGCAACAAAAGGAGCGACTTTGTTTGTTTTTATTGGGGGTTTGGGTATTCTCCTCCTAATAGCAGGATAACATGGTACTGAAGAAACCACTGTAAGCTGCCAAAATGTGTTACGTGCTGCTGTTGTGTTTTTAGATGTCAGTTTGGATGTTGATGCTGCAGCTCATTGTCTTTTAGGGGAGTGTGACTGCTATGACCGTCTTCTTTCCTTTGGACACGGCCAAAAGCAGACTCCAGGGTGAGTTGGGGGCTTTATCATCTTGGACAGAGGTTACCCGATAAGCTGCAGAGTTGAATGAGTTCAGTGTTCGGGTTAACTTCAGCATAGAGCAGCTGTAGCTCCATCCCAAAGATTTAAGAGTAGGGCGCTGATAAATCTGCTTTTGTTTTGTCCTCATAGAGAATGTATTTCTGTTTATGTTGTTTCATATGTGTCATTTTTTTTTTCTTTATTGCAAAGCACTCTCATGTTCTACTGTATATAAGACATATTAAGGTGCTCCATGCCCTCCTGCTTCCACTGTTTTAACCTCCACAAGCTTAGAGAACACCAGTAAACTGGTCTTAATGTGTCAAATTGTGGTCCAGAGACTCATTTAATGATTTCTGGCCCGTTTGTTTGTTTTTCAGTGGATGAGAAGCGAAAGTCGAACTCCACCCCTGTCATTCTGGCTGAGATAGCGAAGGAAGAAGGCTTGTACGTATTGTTTTGGGATTTAATATCACTGAAGCTGCTGGTTTAAAATTATTCTAAATGATGTCTTGTTTACAAGCACGATTGCAAGTTAACAAAATGTTAAAATAATGGATATAAATGGATAATGAAAATAACTGGTAGCTGCAGCTGTAATCTAAACCAGGGTTTAGGCTGATGATGTGGCCACGTGACTGAACACTCACTATTCAAATGCCTCTCCACCACTTCTCCCAGTCTGTCACTGTACAGAGGCTGGTTCCCAGTTATCTCCAGCCTTTGCTGCTCCAATTTTGTCTACTTCTACACATTCAACTCGCTGAAGAAGCTGACGGCATCCGGTCCAGGCAAGTCCAGACCTGGCAAAGACCTGCTGATGGGAATTGTATCAGGTAAGTGCTGACTTGATGGAAAGTGTCGTATGCTTAAGATGATGACTGAATGACTTAAATGGTGCCAAAATGTTTCTTGTCAATAAACAAAATTCATTGGTACCTGCAAAAACACACTTGTTCACTAATATGAGAGTAGAAATGTTCTTACACTGTGCACAAAATAGGTGTAAATGCATTTTTTGTTTTTGTCTTACCGCCTAGTGAGTGAATCAGAATCATTCTAATCATTCTATAGGCGTCTGCTTGCTATTTGCGGTCCGCATACTGCCACACTTCCATTTCACTCTATAAAGAACCACAGTGAGTTGGCTCATGGAAAAGTGCCGAAGTTTGCAGCGCAAAAGCAAAAGAAGCAGGAGAATTTCCAGCTGAAGAAACTGAAATCAAAGTGTCCAAGGGGGACTCCAGAAAAGGCACACCTTTCAAAAGTGCAGGGAGTGATGGTGTGAATGGATGAATCCTGGATTTATGTGTGAATTGTTTGTACTCACTGTCTATGTATCCCACAGACTTGTTTGTAAAAGATGGTGGTATATCCCCTGGTTTGAGGACTTCTAGAGTTGGAAAAACTCAGTAAGGAGTGACTCCAGAAACCTAAAAATCTGTTGTTCATGTAGGGGTGGCGAATGTGATCCTGACCACTCCCATGTGGGTGGTCAACACTCGACTGAAGCTGCAGGGGGTAAAGTTCAGAAACGAAGACCTCCACCAGACCCACTACAGAGGCATATTTGGTGTGTGGTTTACATCTGTTAAACAGTTCAATACTTCAGGCATGCTTGTCTTGTGACTGTGCGTTTTTTTTTTTTGTTTTGTTTGTTTTTTTTAACCTCACTGCCTCGCTTTCAGATGCTTTCTCACAGATCATAGCCAACGAGGGGGTGGGAGCTCTGTGGAACGGCACTCTGCCCTCTCTCATCCTCGTCCTCAACCCTGCTGTACAGTTCATGATTTATGAAGCCATGAAGAGGAAGGCAGGCAGAGGAGGGAGGAAGGTGAGGAGACATAGGAAAGCCAGTGTTGTGTGCACTATTGCATTACTGAAGCTAATCAATCAGCATCCTCTCATTCCATGCCTGAAGGGCTGTGATCAACAAGGATCCTGTTTAGAGAAAGCTGGTGCTTAGTCACCTGACCTGTGAATTTTAATGGTTATTTTATTTGTGGGGTCACAGTCATGTTGCACTAAAAAAAAAAAAAATGGAGTTAAATCTTTATCTTTTACCACAGATCTCTTCAGCAAAGATTTTTCTCATTGGCGCCATTGCCAAGGCCATCGCTACCACTGCCACGTATCCTCTGCAGACAGTTCAGGCCATCCTGAGGGTAAATACTGCTACAGAAAATGTCATTCCTGTATTCTGTTTTCCAAAGATTAGGTTGATGAAGTTCTAAATGTTCTTAATGACAGGAAATTCAATAAACAGACAAAAATAACAACAAATTGGGTCTGTTTAAAGGACTTAATTTCCTGTGTAGTAAAAGCCATCTATACAGGTGTATCTTATTCCTCTGTGTCATTAAAGTCAGTTATTAACGATAACTAATAGAAATAAATCCGTGAGCCACACTCTTACACAGGGCAAAGTTATGTTTCTGCAAAAACTAAAATAAATTGGTACTCCTGGCCAAATCTGGGACACAACTTTATGTAAATCTGACTTAATTTTGTGTACACTCCCCGGACACTTTATTAGGCACACAATTCTGATCCTACCAACCAAATATGGCAGCGAAAATCGAGACTCATCAGACCAGGCAACAGTTTTACAATCTTATATTGTCCAATTTTGATGAGTTGACAGGAGTGGCACCCGGTGTGCTCTTCTGCTGCTGCAGCCAAGATGCGCTCCTGCATAATGTACCTTGGTTGTAATGAGTGTTTATTTGAGTTACTGTTGCCTTCCTATCATCTAGAAGGAGTCTGGCCCATTCTCCTCGGACCTTTGGCATCGACAACTTCTCTGTTTTGGACCATTCTCTGTAAACCCTAGAGATGGTTGTGTGTGAAAGTCCCAGTAGATGAGCATGCCTGGCACCAACAGGCACCTTCCTTCCCCATTCTGAACTTCACTACATCTCTAAATGAGTTTGGCAGCTGAACAGATGTAACAAAGTGGCTGGTTGAGTGTATATTAACAGAAAAGTATAGAGAAACTAGACCATCTTTATATGGTCAATATCCTCACACACTCACAATATAGCCACCCCTTTAATTCTGTGGACAATTGGTAAATATTATCGAATCTTTAATATTTAAAAAACAAACAAAACACATACATAACTTCTTCCATGCTTTTTCATCAGTTTGGCCAATATAAGGGCGACGGCAAGCCTGGTGGTGTGTTGGGGAGCCTCTCGAACATTTTGTTCCTGCTCATGGACCGGATCAAGTGAGTGCAGCATCGCTACAAACACACTATCCACTCACACGGGGAGCAGTCGTGTTGCAGTGGTCACAGTTGTATACCTGTGTTTATTGCAGGAAACACGGTGCTCTCGGTTTGTACAAAGGCCTGGAGGCTAAGCTGCTACAGACGGTACTGACGGCTGCCCTCATGTTTGTTGTGTACGAGAAGATCACTGCTGTTACCTTCAAAGTCATGGGCTTGAACAAGAAACTGAAGCGCTGAAGACCTGAACACAGCAACCCATTAGTGCACTCATCCTCAGTAGGTTTTAGAGCCTGCTGATGTTATTACTAACATTAGAAATTGTTTCCATCGCATAGGCATTATAATACAAGCAAGAATTAGT
This sequence comes from Heterochromis multidens, assembly GCA_015108495.1. NCBI lineage: Eukaryota > Metazoa > Chordata > Actinopteri > Cichliformes > Cichlidae > Heterochromis > Heterochromis multidens. Next base: position 42,734 of record VUQS01019957.1, read on the forward strand.
GCCTTCAGAGCTGCAGATTCCCATTCCTTCTCAAATTATATAACATAACCAGAGGGGGGTTTCATTATTGCTGTTGTTAACCTTTAACCGCTAACATCTGTGCATACACATTTTCTCCACTGGTGCATTTTTCTTGGTTCAGAGTGGTCCTGCAGGGGTTGAAGTTAACTGAGTTTCTGTGACAAGGGAATGCACACACACTCATGATCCAAATAAGCTATAACAATCTCCCCCCGGTTTGCTGTATAAATTCTTCTAATGTGAGCAGAGCTAAAGGGGTCCTAATTTTGAGTGACCATTTTAAAAGACAAAAGGAGAAAGAACACCTTTTAAAGAGCTTAACTCGCCTACAGTTGAAACAATGGCTCTCTGTCAGGTGATATTTTTTAAAACAATTGAGGCAAAAGAACACATAAATGCACCTATTTTCCTTCTTTCTGAGAGATAATGGCTACATTAGAAGACTGATACGACTCTCTTGGATATACACAAAGCTAGGGCCAGACTATCTGTTTTCCCCTTTTCCCAGCCTTCGTTATGAGTCCTAAGTTTCTAACTGCTGTAGTTTCATATTTAACTGTTAGAGTTGAGTGATATTTGTCTTCACATCATTTTCATATGAACTTGAAAAAGTGTATTTCACAAAATGTTACTTTTACCTTAACGTCTGATGTTTGCTGCATTTAATGAGACCAGTAAGTTTACTGCTGCCTTCTTTACATATACTTAAGTTTTTAACTGTGAATTTATCTAGGTGTAGAAACCTTATGAAATTACTTAAGTGAGGTGACAAAGTAGTAGTATCAAGCAGTATAAAGAAGGGATGTGAAAGGAAGTAATCTCAGATTTTGATTTTAACAGTTAAAATGTATAAAGGTAAAATAATTTAATATAAATAAGAGAGTACAGTGAAATGTATGTGCCTGCACATACTGCAGTAATTATTGGTACTAAGTGCCAGTGAATGTAATCCGTCATGAAAAAACTGCACTGTGAACTGACATACAGACGAATGACAAAGTAAAGGAAAAACCAACATAAAGTCTTAGCAAGTTCTGGGTCCACAGCTTCAGTGCACCTTGGCATTGATTCTTCAAGTCTCTGGACCTTTAGAGGGATAAACTATATTCTTCAAACCACTCATAGAACATAACATTCCTTCACTGTAGGAATCAGAGGTTTGGGTTTCTCCCATAGACCGAATATAAAACATAGATGTAGCCACTACAACCACCCATTAGCCTTTGGACTCTGCATTTTAGGGTTTTGGCTGCTACCATGTTTTTTTGTTTTTTTGTTTTTTTTTTGGAGCCAGTAGTGACTATTTTTGGATGACAGGGTGGCAAAACTGGAGCACAAACTTCTTGGACAGGCTATTAATACAATAACAAGCCATACTATTGCTTAGATTATGCAAAAGACACCAAAACTACAAAAAGTGGTGAAGCCGACCAGATGCCTATGTCGGCATGTACCTGTGAGTCAGTGTGGCCACACCTCTACCTTTGAACTTTTGTAAAGCTTATATAAGAAAGCAACCATGTACAGTTCTTATGAAAGGGGGCTAATAGGTTATAGAGACAAAAAATGTATATCAGGCTGTAAACATGTTTATTTTTGTTGTAAATTTGGGCATTTTAACATCAAAGGTTATGGTTTTGACTCACTTTTGAAGCCAGTCTCACTCCAAGAGCTGCAGGCTTTAACACTTTTTCATTTTTCTGCTCTGGATGGTTGCACCTTAGTTTTTTTTTTTTTTTTTTTTTTTTTTTTTTTCCTGTTTTTTTTTTTTTTTTTTTTTTTTTTTTTTCCCAAAC